>CAKAOH010022917.1:33931-46228 GCA_916701665.1 Sebastiscus tertius | reverse complement strand
AAGTATATATTTATTATTGGAAATTAATTACTGACACAAAACAACCCTCACAGGTACTGCATCTAGCATAAAAAAGATATGCTCAAATCATAACATGTCAAACTGCAGCCCAACAGACAACAACAGCTGTCAGTGTGTCAGTGTGCTGACTTGACTATGACTTGCCCCAAACTGCATGTGATTATCATAAAGTGGGCATGTCTGTAAAGAGGAGACTCGTGGGTACCCGTAGATCCCATTTTCATTCACATATCTTGAGGGCAGAGGTCAAGGGACCCCTTTGAAAATGGCCATGCCAGTTTTTGCTCGCCAAAATTTAGTGCAAGTTTGGAGCGTTATTTAGTCTCCTTCACGACAACCTATGACATGGTTGGTATCAATGGACTCCTTAGGTTTTCTAGATTCATACCAGTATCTTCCCTCGAGCTTTAAAACTGAGCCTGCTACAACCTAAAAATCGCAAGTTGCGTCAATGCGTTAAAGAAATGAGTGGCATTGAAACAAATTTGCATTAGCGCGTTATTATCGCGTTAACTTTGACAGACCTAAAAAATATTGAATCTGACAAACTAATTTAAGCCACATTGAGTTATAAGGAGCTCCATTAGACATTTTTTCCCAAAATATGAGCATTATATAAACATCCAGAAACTATTATGTCATTACCAATGCTTTACTGATTACTTAAAGTTCCCATATTATGCTCATTGTCAAGTTCATACTTGTATTTTGTGTTTCTACCAGAACATGTTTACATGCTTTAATGTTAAAAAAATAACTTTACATTCCTCATACTGTCTGCCTGAATATGCCTGTTTTCACCCTCTGTCTGAAACGCTCCGTTTTAGCTAATTTCAACGGTTTGGGTCCATTTTTACTTCCTGTCAGCTGATTTCATTTACATACGCTGCAACCGGAAATAAACTGGGACACATTAAGAATATTTACGTTTAAAGCTGTGTAATGGTCTAAATATTGTATATTTGTGACATCACAAATGGACAGAAATCCTGACGGCTTGTTTCAAACGCACAATTTCTGAATACGGGCTGTGTGTATTTCTCCGTATTTTGAACGTTTCAATACTTTCACATTATTTATATAGCACTTAAACCTGTTTTACACTATAACAGACATGACAATCTCACTTTTTACAATATGGGTCCTTTAAATAAAGATAATTTCAACTCACTGAAAAATCTGCATCCTCTGCCCTGAGATGATCAGCGACGTATTGAACTCCCTCTATGGCCCGTTGCATAGCTGGGGAAATAGTTGGGACCAAGGTGTCCTGTTGGGTACTCGCATCTTTAGTGGACTCAACTGTGAGGGTTCCAGCTAGGTGATCTAAAGGGGCTTGTTTCTTCATCCACCCTGCGATTGCCAAGAGTCCAGGCCCTTCATCATGCAGACAGCAATACTGGAAGCTGCGGGAGCGACACCGATGCCCAGCTATCTGAGGAAGCTCATTCTGTTGGTCAGACATTTGCTCTACGCTGTGGGAGCGACCATTTGGGGCCAGTGTATTTGGTTCTTCCCTGGATAGGCTGCGGACTGGACCCAGCGGCAAATTTGGGGGCAAGGACAATTGGGAAGAAGACGAGGCTGCGGAGTTGTGTCCCCGTGAGGGTTGTTTCTCGGAGAGAACTGAATACTGACCGGATGTGGACCGGCAGAAAATGTTGGCCTTCAGCGGGTGATCTTCCTCGTTACGGTCCTCAAGAGGGGAAGAGGGTGGAGAGGGTGAGCAGACAAGGATGCTTGGACTGTCGGATGGAGTTTTTGGGAGTGTTTTCTCTACCTGGCCCATCTGTCTCAACCCTGTCTCCAACCCTGTCCAATAGGCCAACGAGTTGCCTGTTGCAGATATGGTGGTAGGACGGTGCAGCATCTCGATGAGCTTCTTGCAATTCTGCTTGGCTGTGCCAGGTGGACGTTTCATGAAGAGGACTCGAGGCACCATGTCCAAGAATACTCTCCGCACCCAGTGAGGCATGCCATGGGTTTGTGGTGATCGGTGGTGTACGTTTAACACAAAGACGGTAATTATTATGGAGAGTGTGACAAAGACCATGGTGAACAGCAGATATTCACCAATCAGTGGAATCACTAGCGATGTAGACGGTATAATCTCTGTGATCAGCAAGAGGAACACCGTTAAGGACAGTAACACCGAGATACACAAGGTGATCTTCTCTCCACATTGCGATGGCAGATAAAACACCAGCACAGTCAAACAGGAGATAAGAAGACAGGGGATGATGAGGTTAATGGTGTAGAACAACGGTAGCCTCCGGATGATGAAGTAGTAAGTGATGTCTGCGTAGATCTCTGTGCAGCACTCGTACTTTTTGGTATTGTACTTGCCCACTGCATTGATAATGACCCACTCGCCGCTCTCCCAGTAGTCCATCTGGTCCACGTCGCTGGCCATGCTGATCAGGTCAATTTTGGCACGGTCATAGGTCCACGAGCCAAACTTCATCTTGCAGCTTTGCTGGTCAAAAGGGAAAAAGGTGACATCTATGCTGCACGAAGACTTGTAAATGGCCGGCGGCATCCACTTTATCTGACCGTCATAGAACAGATGTGCCTTCGTGAGGTGAGTCACTGCGAAGTCGCCATCAGCACTACAAATAAAGAACAGGATATAAGAGTGGGAAATATTCTCAAAATGTACTTTACATTTTTACCTTCATCAAGAGTTGCATTACAAGACTTTAATTCTGGCCAACTTTTTCAAGCAATACTTTTAGATGATAAATCTTAACTGAAGTGGACCTTGAATCTTAAATCCAAATTTTCTTGTTTTCAACATCTCATAATCGTCGTCAGTGGATGGAGTTTGGTCATTTGTTTCAGTTGAAAACTCCGGAAAGTCTGTCACTGAGTGACTGACTGAGTGATGAAGTTACACGATTGGTCGGCCAAGTGTTGGAGTTTCCTCATTGGCCGTTGCTCTTTCAAAATGAAAAGGCGGGGAACAGTCCTTTATGCAAATGACACCGTCCAGTGCATCACGTCCGGCTCACGAAATTTAGACCAAGCTGTCAAACTAGGCAATCTAGTTCTTGAATGAAACAAGAATCAGTAGTGGCATAGCATATTTCTTGTTTAAAATGTTTTCAGAAGTAGATTTTGGTGGAGTGTTTAAACGGAATAACAGAAAGTTTACGAGCAGGTCGCCATGTTGTTTCCTGTTTGAAACGGCAAACAGAAAACCAGGGACCAATCAGGTGCATCCCACGATAGGCTACATCACTGCCAGTTGAGTGGAGCAGCGTGTCCCCTAGTGTCCTCGCCGGACCTGGTGGACATGTACCGCTGGATATAACATTATAGACATGACCACTGACTATTTGTGTAACAATTTAGCCACAAATTCACAGACTGACCAAACACGGTCCAGACATGTACTCGGTTTTGACCGAGTCTTGTTAACCACTTACTAAAGTGAACACCTAACTAGCACTAAGCACAAGCACTGCAGTTATTCATAAAGCAAAATTAAATAGTTCTTATTACAAGCAATGACTTCCAGTAACTACAAACTACAAACCAGGGATTCAGCTGGACGCCTATAAAGAGTTCATTTTCCGGTGATGAGAGGATTTCTCAGCACGATGATGACCGAGTCTCCTCTGAGGAACATTTTAGAAATGTAGCGGTCCTTATTCACCGGCTTAGACTTCTTCTTTCCCTTCCCGCTCTTGGGAACTTCCGTCCACATCTCTTTCACGTTCTCCAACACCATGTTGCAGTTATTTTATTTGAGTGATTGACTGAAGAACAAATTAGGACTTTTTTATGTGACAGGTGCAAAGGAAACAAACTGCTTACTTTTAAATCACCGATGTTCTTCCAAAAATGACTATTTCAACAGGAGAACATCATTGGAGAATTATTTACTATGATTCAAGTTTATTTTCTCTTCTTTTACTCACCCTCTACATGCTTGTATTTGCTCAAATTTGCCAAAGACACAATATGTGTTCATATATGTATACCGATGACACTCACATTTACATGGTTGTTTCAACCAAACAAATAAAGGGCTGGATGTGCAGCGCTGTGTAAATAACAATAAAACAAAAGTATAATTTGGCACACTAAGTTGTTTTTGGTGCCAAAGAAGAAATACTGGAAGTCAGTGATCTAATCTCTGAAAACTGTCATGGCGACAGCTGCCCCATCCTCCTCTCTCTCTCTCTCATCTCCAGCCTTTATAATCTGATCGATCTTTGTTGAAATCCGCCCGTCATTCCAGCCCTGCCATTACACACCTGAGCCCCACCCATTACTTCCTGCATCAGCTCATGCTCTGATCTAGTCATCTGTCCACCTTGATACAATTAGCTTCAGTACGTGAAGAATGTAAACCGGTGTTTTGACCTAATAAAGACCACTGATGAGCCAATGCATGATGCCTTTTAGTCTGATTCAGTATTACAATAAAGTTAAATCTAAGTCAGATATTTTAGTGTAGCCACAATAGGAACACTCTCTCTCTGAAATGACTTCTGATTGGCCAAAGTCTCCTGTCTCAGGCTAGATTTTTTAAGCCTGAAAACAGAGCCATGAGGAGGTACAGAAGTCTAGTTTTCTCTCAGAACACTTAAATTACCAAGGTTATTATGGAATTTTTGCCCAAAGATGCCCAAAATATTCTGCCTACTGCTGCATGAAATAGTTTCAGGATAAAAAAAACCTCTCTTTTCTTTTCTTTTCTCTTTAAATGTAATTGGTATCATCATATGTAAAGGGCTTTGAAATGCTTTGAAATGCTCTCCTTGCTTGAAAAGTTCTTTACAAATAAAGTTGCCATACCATGACTGAGCCTCAGATATCTCATCACGAGAAAGCGAAATCATGTTTGTATAATGACGTGGAATTGACAGTTTTGTGACAGTTTCCGATACAGTTTTTCATATTAGCTGATTTCCCTTATTTGGAGTGAAAAAAATACAGGTCTATTTGGGGCACTTGCACTGAATGCATCTCATCTGAGGCCCTTTAAAACACATCCAATTACATTTTATCTTCTAATTCCCAGCCTAATGTATTGCTTTGTACGATGTACCGAGTTTTGTTTGTAACCGCATCCATTAAGGCTGACCTTGTTCACATTTATTTTAACTAAATTACTTCACGACATTGGCACAGGACAATGTGTTTGGCACAACAGCAGAATCTCCAAGCTTTCCCTCCAGTCATACCATCTGTTGGAATTAAATCATCAAAATGTGAACATTAGTTGCTACGTGATTATTTTTGCCTTGAATGTGGCGACATTTAAGATCCCAGAATACAAATTCTTCACATGAAAAACAAGCTGTTGACACAGACTCACTTGTTGTAGAGGACAATGTCGGGCCTCCAGATGATCTCTGAGGGAATACGGATAGAGGTGACATTTTCATATTCCTCTGGGTTCCAGCGGAGTTTGTAATCGTTCCATTCCTGTAGGAAAATATTGATCATATTTATATACTGTAGCTTTATAGTGGACTGTATCTTCAGGATATGTTTTTATCTGTCATCATTACATACTTGCTTGACCCAGACGTTTGTGGTCATCATCTGGTTCTTTTCATCCTTATTTCATGTAAACAGAAGAGAAAAACATTGTGACATTCATCACGTAGGTACAATTTCATTCATTTTCTAGTCATTTATTTTTTCAAAGCTGCTACGTACGCTCAAGTACGGAGAACGGAACCTGCCAAAATCAAAAATCAGGCCCCTTATTTGCTTAATGAGGAAGGAATGCATAAAGAAATGTAAAACGAAATGTATAAAGAAAAGAATATTGAAATAAATAAGTATGGAGAAATAAATAAGGGGTGAAATGCAAAGGATAATCGTGCAGAAATAATGAATAAATAAATGCAAAAATACATAAAAATACGTGCATTTAAAAATAAATATAAAATAAATAAATGCATTTTAATGCAAACATTAATACATAATAGTAAAAAATATTAAAAATAAATACATAAATAAATAAATGGGAAAATTAAACAGAAGAGTAACTAAATAAGCAAATTAATACAAAGATAAATAAATAAATAAAAACAGAAATATCCATTTATTCCAAATGTTATTAATTAATTAATGGCTACATTTATCTTGATATTATCTTTGCCACATTTAATGACATTTATTTATTTATCAAGTCATTTGATTTTGGCAGGTTTTGTCCTTCGTACTCAAGAATCAGTTATAAAGCATAGTGCATACCCTCTATTTAGAAAGACAGATTAGTTGTGTAATGCACCAGGAAAAAAAATTATTAGGCAGTGCTTTGTGCAAAAGCACCCTCATTGTACTGTGTCTGTTGCTTTCCTGCCACTGCTGGCAAGCAGCTCTTTCCTAGTAACATCTAAGACACAGCAGTCAGTGAAAACCCACTGTAGGAGAAGATGACTTCACCAAGAGCTGACTCTCTCTACCAGGCATGTGGAGCAAGCACTGTCACCTAATTGTATGTCAAAAACAGAACCTGGGGAATCATCCCACGTAGCGATGCAAGCTGCACATATTCAATCTTGAAGCTGCACCGGGCAACTTTGCATGGCTCCGAATGGCAGTTAGAGGCCTTATAAAACGCTTTTACCTTAGTCAACAGACTACGCCTTCAACATAAATTTGTGTCTGTGATGCAAAGATAAGACAAGAGGTAAAAGAGATTGAAGATGTTATTTTGTTGATATCAGCTGTGTCTGGGTTTGAATATTTATTGCCACTGTTAGCATACTTGACAACTGAATTTAATTTGGGAAAATAATCCAATCTCTTCCGTTGTGGTTTCATTTCCGCTGATAAGTGATCTGTAAATTTAGATTTATCTCCCTTTTCCTGGTGTAGCTTTGAGCCGGTTTCTAGTATGATCATAATGAATACAATACATAAGACAGAGAGAGTACAAATGAAAATATATCATTTACACAACTGCATTGCACCAACACCATCATAATATAACATTCATAATCAGAAATCAACTTTTCAAAGGCAACAGCAGCATCTGAACAGAGAGAAGTGATACATGCTGTTTAAAGGGACTGTATGTAAGTTTTTACACATATAAACTTTTAATCTTTTTTTGTGACCTAATGTTATAGTATCCTGACAATATTCATAAAACATTCAAGTTTGGAGTTGTTTGTGAGTGTGTTCAGTGCAAAGGTCACTGCTTAAGTAAGCACGTGTACAGCTCTGTGATTTTCTGTTACAGTTAAATAACCACATCTGTTCAATATATTTTTGTTACTACCACAGTACTTTGGTATTAACAGGGAGGGATTTAAAAGGGAATGTATTTACGTTTTTACACATATAAACATGTTTAATCGTTTTTTATTGCCAGGTTGTAACCTGTAACTAACCGCTAACGCCAACCCCCGCCACAACTCAACCCGTTCCCACTTACAACTCGTCAAATATCGCCGTTTGCCAAGTGCCCCACAGCACTGGAAACAGTTGCATGGAGGCACCCATTAGCAACGTTATGTGACGAACCGGGTTCTCAACTAACTCAAATGTAAACCACCCGCAGCGTTATTCGACGGTCGGAGCAAGTGATGTTGTATTAGCACGAGGGTCTGTTTAGGGTGGGTGTGGGCGGGATGGTGGATGGGTCAAACAATCACAGGACTTTCAACCAGGAGACCGGTGTTCATGTCCAGTATGAAACTAAAAGTAATGTTGACTTATTTTGTCACGTCATTCTTAAGCCACATGACTTGTCGGTATCCTCAGTCCGGTGAGTCACGTGAGTTGTTTAGTATCGTCAGCCCCGTGATCTTTTTTCAAACCACAACCAAGTAGTTTGGTTGCCTAAACCTAACCAATCATTTCACAATGTTAACTGTGTGTCATTGTGCGTTTCTGAAAGCATAAATGCTGAAATGAAGCGTATTTATGAAACACATTTTTGGTACAGATACATTGTCATTCAACGTATTCGTGGTTAGCAGAAACATACAATGCCAGCTTCATTTCTGGCGACTGGGTTGCTATGGTAGAACGATGGTTTAATATTAAGCATTATGAAAAAAAAAAATCTTTCATTTTTTTTTTCCTTTTGGTTCCTCATTTTTCCTCAGAGGAGACCTCAGGGCAAGTGATTCATGGAGCAGATATGTATGCTGCCTGTAGCAGTAAACAAATGCCATTGAATTTCAGTTAGATTTTAATAGTGATATGGGGTTGGTGAAACTTAACAATGCTCTGAGGTTTTACTTACCACATCAATAAGCTGGGCAATAGATAGTCCAAAGTGGACTAGCACTGTGTCAGAAGTGTTTTCCACAGGCCGGGAGAGCTTATTGTAATGTGCGAATAGATCCTGGAGCAGCCTCTCTTCAGCGTGGGCACGAGGTCCAACTTGGAAACAAGCTGAGGGGAGAGGAGAAGAGATTAGACCCACAAGGAAAGCTTACACTAATGACATGGCCGTTTTTCAGCCCTAATGTGTCATTTAAAGTGGCAGTAGGCAGAGTATTTTTGGCATCAGCTTTAGAATATCTAGCCCATGACGTGGGAGACTTTAACCAATCACAGGTCATTTCAGCTGTTCGTTCAACGAAAGCAGCTGTCAATCACTCACAAACTCCGATCAAACGGTCAAACTAGGCAGCGCTGATCAGATATGAATCAATATTCTCTCAGTTACTCTAATGCCTATTTCTGATGAGAGAAATAGGCATTACAGTAACCGAATATTCAGATCAGAGCTCACGAGTGATTGACAGCTGCTCAGAAACAGCAAGGCTCCAGCCCGGCTCTGATTAGTTGTTTTCCTCCGGTCTGTGAAATCTTGCAGATGCCATTAGGAGCACCGGAAGACACAGAGGCACATGATTTTTTTCAGATTACCTGTCTCATGCACTGCTGTCAGGATATAGTGACCTTTTTAGAAAAATAACTTTTTTTGAATCATTTTTGCTCCGATCTTGCCTATATTGCTGCTTTAAGACTGCATATACTGTACATGTACATATAGGTTCATTTTGCTACTCCTTTGTGCTCATTTATGACAGTGGCCTTTGATAGACTTAGAACAATCTTTTTGCACATTCATATTTGAAATAGAAAACATGATTTCAAATGCATAATTTTAATACTGTATATATTCTCTACCATTTACAACACATTCATCTATAATGGATTAAACTGATCCATGCCATCATGAAGAATTCACTGGACAGAGTGCAATCTAAAAGGAGGATGACCTCTATTATACAGGTGGCGTATGGTTACAGAGTACTGTATCCGAGTGATGAGGGTGCGGGTGTGGTGGAGGGGGGGTGGGATGTGAGAAGGGAAAAGCGGAAGCACGAATCCGAGTCTGAGGACATCCGTTGTGTCTCCGAGCAGACGTGCTGATGGAGCGATCTGTCGAGACGTCTCATCCCTCCCTCGCCCCTGCTCACCCTCTCTGCCTCGGTGTCTCTCTGCCCACGGCCGCTCTGATGGAGCAACTCAACCCCCACCCCAACCCCCCCGCACTGAGGATGACCTAACAAGGTCTCGGAACAATTAAAGAGACGAGGATGGTCCCGGGACTCGTACAGCACGGTGTCCTTTGTATTCCAATCCTGTTTTCATATTCAATCAGGCATTTTTTTTCTATTCTGGACATTGTGCGTCTGTGCAGGTAATTCAATGGCACAGTAATTCATCATAGGCTGGGACTCAGTTTCACCACCAGCCTGGCTGATATTTCATTATGCCTGGCACTACAGCATCTTTCAATGTCTTCCTTGTGTGTGGAGCGTTGTGTTGAATATAGTGTTTATTGCTTAATATACAAAATATTAATTGTACCGAAGCTGGGGGGTGTTTTGTATTATTATTTGTCATTATAACTTGAATCATGTGAATGCACATGAACGCTATCTATCTATCCGTTTATCCATCTATCCATCTATCCATCTGTCCGTCTATCTATCCGTCTACCCTTCCATCCGTCTATCATCTATCCATCCATCTGTCTATCCATCTGTCAACCGCTCTATCCATCTATCAGTCTATCCGTCTATCATCTATCCGTCTCCATCTATCATCGATCCATCCATCCATCCATCCATCCATCTATCCATCTATCATCTATCTGTCTATCTGTCTATTGATCCATCCATCCCTCTCTGTCGATCCCTCTATCCATCCATCCATTGACCCCTCTATCCATCTGTCTATCAGTCTATCCATCTATCCATCTCTCCATCTATCGTCCATCCATCCATCATCCATCCATCCATCTATCCCTCTATCCATCTATCTATCATCCATCCATCGACCCCTCTATCAATCCCTATATCATCCATCCATCCGTCTCTGTCGATCCATCCATCCATCCATCCATCCCTCTATCCCTTTCTCCATCTATCCATCCATCCGTCAACCCCTCTATCCATCCATCTGTCTATCCATCCATCCCTCCATCCATCCGTCTCTGCTCAATCCCTCTATTCATCCGTCTATCCCTCAATCCATCTATCCATCTATCATCCATCCATCCATCAATCGACCCCCCTATCAATCTCTATATCATCCACCCATCCGTCTCTGTCGATCCATCCATCCATCTCTCTGTCCATCCATCTATCCGCCTATCCATCTATCCGTCTATCCATCTATCCATCCGTCCATCTGTCCATCTATCCGTCTATCTATCTTAGACAAAGAATCTCTGCTGTTGTTACTTGTCTTCTTACAACAGGGACAGGTGTTGTTGTCATGCTGCCGGCCTCCCTCTCGGCTTTTCCTTCCCACTCAATCAAAGCTGATGGGCTGTCCTTCAGTTGCCTGAAAACGGGCATCCTCAGTTTGTAACGGCTTCGGATCAATATCTTATTAAATGGATATAGTTTATTTGCCCCCTCCTCCTCCCACGTCTTTACTTTCTTTTCTACCTGAATGTGTTTGACATGTCCAGACGCTCAACAACCTTGAAATGTCTCTGCGTTTCCAGATGAAAGAAACCGACACGGGTACCTCCGTTTCATCACATCACCGTAGAGCGATACCTGTCGAACGCAGCTGATATTAAATAAAGAGGGGAGCTCCAGTAGATTCTAAAGCAGCCTCGCAACTAATGGGATAGATGGGGGAGCTCGCAGGGTGTCGTGACTTTGACAATGTGTGGGTCAGAGCAGTAATGTGTGCAGGGGAAAGTAGGTAACTGTTGGATGTGTTTACTCCAGTACAATGTGCTTTACAGGACACTGAATAGCAAAGGTACAGACTGTGATGTGACCGGTCACAGAACTGAGAAACCTGAACCTTTTCATTCCGTCATATAATATACAGTAATTACTCATCTTTCTTCCCATTTGTGTGAGTACGTCCAGTTCCTACTCATTTAAAGTGGCAGTAGGCAGAATGTTTTTTGGCATCTTTGGGCAAAAAAATCCATAATAACCTTTCAGCATATTGTAATTCAAGTGTTCTGAGTAAAAAATAGACTTCTGCACCGCCTCATGGGTCTGTTTTCAAAATTTAAAAAATCTAGCCCGTGACTGGAGACTTTCGCAATCACAGGTCATTTCAGAGAGAGAGAGCGAGAGCGTTCCTATTGGCTGTTCCTTCAACAGAGGCAGCTGTCAATCACTCACGAACTCCGATCAAACGGTCAAACTAGGCGGTGCTGATCAAATGTGAATTAATATTCTGTTACTGTAATGTCTCTTTCTTGCATTAAATGTTTTCAGAAACATCTTGTAGTGTACCGTTTAGCTGTAAAATGAGAAAGTTTGTGACCCGGCTGGTGGGCGGTGCTTGGTATTTCCTCAACTGATATCAACCTAGCAGCCAAACTTTCTCATTTTACAGGTTAACAGTATACTAAAATATCTTTTGGTTTTATATGTTTGTGTGTTATTTTCTGAAAACATTTTACGGGAGAAATAAGCATTACAGTAACAGAATATGTATTCATATTTGATCAGCGCTCCCTAGTTTGACCTTCTGATCAGATTGATTGACAACTGCCTCTGTTGAATGAACAGCCAATAAGAACGCTCTCTCTCTAAAATGACCTGTGATTGGCCAAAGTCTCTTGTCACAGGCTAGATTTTCTAAAGCCTGAAAACAGAGCCATGAGGAGGTGCAGAAGTCTAGTTTTCTCTCAGATCACTTGAATACAATATGCTGAAAGATTATTATGGAATTTTTGCCCATCCATCCATCCATCCATCTTCAACCGCTTATCCGGGTTCGGGTCGCGGGGGCAACAGCTCCAGCAGGGGACCCCAAACTTCCCTTTCCCGGGCCACATTAACCAGCTCTGACTGG
>CAKAOH010022917.1:16411-33393 GCA_916701665.1 Sebastiscus tertius | reverse complement strand
TCCGAGGTTCGACTATCGGCCGAACCCTCCTTTCCAGCACCTTGGAGTAGACTTTACCAGGGAGGCTGAGTAGTGTGATACCCCTGTAATTGGCACACACTCTCTGGTCCCCCTTTTTGAAAAGGGGAACCACCACCCCGGTCTGCCACTCCCTAGGCACTGTCACCGACTTCCACGCAATGTTGAAGAGACGTGTCATCCAAGACAGCCCCTCCACACCCAGAGCCTTCAACATTTCTGGACGGATCTCATCAACCCCCGGGGCTTTGCCCAATAATGCCAAAAATATTCTGTCTACTGCTGCTTTAAAGGAGTAGGAAATGGATATTCTCACATAAAATATGTTTCTGAAAACATTTTACGCGAGAAATAGGCATTACAGTAACAGAATATTGATTCATATTTGATCAGCGCGGCCTAGTTTGACCGTTTGATCGGAGTTTGCGAGTGATTGACAGCTGCTCAGAGACGGCAAGGCTCCAGCTCAGCTCTGATTGGTTGTTTTCCTCCGTTCTGTAAAATCTTGCAGATGCCATTAGGAGCACTGTCTCATGCATCACTGTCAGGCTATAGTGACCGTTTTATAAAAATAACTTTTTTCAGTCATATTTGCTCCAATCTGCCTACTGCTGCTTTAAAGCATGCCATCCCACTGGAGGCTTCTCATGCTGCTGGTATTGTTCTTATATTTATTCATGGAGGCAATCAAAATGAAACAAAACTAATTATGTAAAACATCCAGGAAAGTTAATAAAATGTGGTATAAAAAGCAAATCTCATATCTAGTGATGTTTATTAGCTGATATTTTCAGTTATGCAAATCACAAACCAAACAGTTTCATCCTGCTTAATTATAGCGATGATGTGTCAGAGCTACCAGACCCAGTTCTGTCCTCATTTGATCAATGTTCTCTCAGAGGCCAATAATGCATGAGCAGCAAATATCACTTTCTATACAAGTGAGTCCCACTCAGACAAAAGCTTGTTACCAGGTCACTTAGCAACGGAGGCAGTTTCCACCTCCATGTCCAATGAAAACTATAGAAAATAACAACGTTTTTGTATCTTGAAGGTTGCGTGTTTGTGTCAGTGACTGTGTTTAGATTGGCCTTCAGAAAAAAAAATCCTTGCCTTTCTAATGCATTACTAGGACTGGAGCTTCATTAGGGACTGTACACAAATTAATGGGGTGGGAGAAGGGGGCTGAATCTTATATTTTATTTTTATAAAAATAAAAAGAAGAGAAAAAAAATCCACTGCCATGTTATATATTTTCTTTTGAACCCTGCAACACCCTCCCTTTAATATCTCAAATTAATACATGGCATTAGGGGTGTCGCAGTATAGCCCTACTGACCATAACCATGATATTTTAAAATGAAATATTGATATCATGTTAATAATACACATATGATAATATTGTGTAAATAATCCAGTGCCTCTTAAATCATTTTATATATACAGTTATGGTTACAAACTCTCTCTCCACCCCTTAACACTCATATTTAGAGTGTAATAATTTTCAATAAAAACGAGAAAAAGCGCACAATAAACACTGTTAAATATGAATTTGATTGATCACATAATTATTATTATTGTTATTTTTTTTCATTTTCTATAGACACCACAATAATTATCGCTATTGCGAATTCTTTTGGCAACAATAATCGTGTAGTGAAAATCTGATATGGTGATAGCCCTACATGGCATAAACATAACAAAAACAGACCAAATGCAGCCTCTCTACTTTTGAAGTGAAAATTATTACAGAACTGGGACCAGGCATCAACTTTGGCGGTGCTGATTGACTTGAGCAGTGCAATATTTACACACAAAATTTATGAAAAACAATTAGGGCTGTCAAAGTTAACGCGATAATAACGCATTAACGCAAATTTTATTTGCGTTTCGCCACTAATTTCTTTAACGCATTAACGCAACTTGGAATTTTTAGGTTGTAGCGGGCTCAATTTTAATCTACAGAGAAGATACTGGCATCATATGAAACTATAAAACTTAAGGAATCCATTG
This sequence comes from Sebastiscus tertius, assembly GCA_916701665.1. Classification (NCBI taxonomy): domain Eukaryota; kingdom Metazoa; phylum Chordata; class Actinopteri; order Perciformes; family Sebastidae; genus Sebastiscus; species Sebastiscus tertius. The sequence continues at coordinate 31,362 of CAKAOH010022917.1, read as the reverse complement.
GTACCAACTATGTAATACTAGCTTGTTGCAAAGGAGGCTAAATAACGCTCCAAACTTATGCTAAATTTTGGCGAGGAAAAACTGGCATAGCCATTTTCAAAAGAGTCCCTTGACCTCTGACCTCAAGATATGTGAATGAAAATGGGTTCTATGGGTACCCACAAGTCTCCCCTTTACAGACATGAAAACTTAATGATAATCACATGCAGTTTGGGGCAAGTCATAGCCAAGTCAGCACACTGACACACTGACAGCTGTTGTTGCCTGTTGGGCTGCAGTTTGCCATGTTATGATGTGAGCATTTGTATGCTAAATGCAGTACCTGCTATTGTTCTGGATAATATTTGTTATTGTTTAGTGTTGTTCATTGATTTCCAATAATAAATATATACATACATTTGCATAAAGCAGCATATTTGCCCACTCCCATGTTGATAAGAGTATTAAATACTTGACAGATCTCCCTTTAATGTACATTTTGAACAGATAAAAACATGTGCGATTAATTTGCGATTAACTATGGACATTCATGCGATTAAATATTTCAATTGATTGACAGCCCTAATTATTATTATTATTTGTTATCACAAATTGGCCACGATAATCATGTAGTGAAAATCTGATATCGTGATAGCCCTATATGGCATAAACATAACAAAATAGACAAAATGCAGCATCTCTGCTTTTGAAGTGAAACTTATATTACAGATCTGGGACAAAGGCATCAACTTTTGGTGGTGCTCATTGACTTGACCACCGCAATATTAATATATTACCCAAAATGAACGAAAAAATCTATTATTTGTGATTTAAAAGTTAAAACACCATCCCATGCTCTCCCAATAAACATAGACCAGCCTCCCTTGAGCAAACATTTAAAATACATAACCCTCCCCCTTTTCTGATACTGCATCTTTTCTCCCCTCCCCTAATAATTTTCACACAGTCCCTTATGCTGATAGAGAAAATGAGAGGTGAAGCATCTGCAACTGACAGAAAGGGAAATGATTTACCTTGTGGAGGAAGAGCAAATAAAAGTACGCTCAAACATTTGTATATATCCATCGTGAACTCCCTCCAACTTCTACTGGACGTCAGTCCCGGCGGTCAGTCATCCGTCCTGTAGCAGTCCTCAGGAGGTTCAGATTAGGTTAAACAGCCAGATGGAGAGGTCATGGCAGTGTGTGTCAGCCCCAGGCCTGGTGCTCCTCCTGATTCCATCTGTCCATCTCTTCATCAGTTGCTCTTCTGTCCAGTATGAAGGGCCACAGACCTGTAGTTTAGTGTCCCTGATCCAACATTTGGAAGTCCCTCCTCACTCCACTGGAATCCTTCATCCAAGTGTGGCTTATCCCTCTCTTCTCCACCCTCCCTGTCTACATTACTCCCTCCCTCGCCTCTCATCTCTCCGCCTCCTCACCTCATCTCCCTCTCTCTCTCTCTCTCTCTCTCTCTCACTCACACACACACCTCATTTCTCTCTTTGCATTCTCTTTCCCTCCCACTTATTTGCTTTTCTCCCTGTTCCAGTTTTCGGTCTCTCCTTCACTTTTTTTTTCATGAAAAACAGGGAACTTTTTTGTGTAAAGGAAAGAGAGAATATACAGTATATCTGTTGAGATTTTCTTCTTACCACCATATACAGTATGAATGAGCAGTGCTGTGTGTGTGTTTGTGAGACCAGATATTTGTATGTAAGCCGTGTTACAGTGTGTGGATGCCTGTCAAAGTCCAGGCCAGTACAAGTGTCCATGAGTCATGGGACCTCTGGATACTCTTCAATCTCCTCTCTGTCCTGTTTCCCAGAAGCATATAACCTCCAATCCCCCTCTCCCTTTATCTTACCCTCCTCCTTTCTCTTTTAAACACCCCTGACCCTCCTCGACTGTCAGGGGAGACAGAAATTTCTCTTTCTTTACATCCTTCCTGTGCTTCACTGCCGCTCTGCTTTACAGCTTTTAGGCCGTCTACACATATCTAGATATTTTATAAAAACGGATATATTCCTCTACGTTTTGGCCACTCGTCCATATGCAAACAGAGTTTTGGGTCACAAAAATAGATTTTTTTGAAAACGCCTTTTAATGTGCAGATTTTTAAAAACTCTGGTTACTTTGTATCTGTGTGGACGTGTAAAACGGAGCGTTTGGGATGACGATGACGTCCTCTCCTCATTTCGTGCATGTCCATTGTTGCTTTATGTAATGAGCATGCGCCAGAAAAAATACCAAAGATGGCGGACCACCGGCTTTTTTACGTTTTGTACTAATTACTACTTCAAGTAACACTTCATTATCCAGGTCCGCAAATTTTATGGTAATTAGTTGATAATTAGCAAGTAACCTATTTGAAATTTCTTTGGAATTACCTCAACATTTACCTCAAAATCTATCGAAAATTACTTTATTATATACATTATTTAATCATTATATTCCGCTATTTCCCAATAGCTGGTAATTTATTTAATACATTACCAGGAAAGAATACAAAGTTAATTGATATGCGTTATTTCCTACCAGGTTACATTTGTGTAGACAATAAGTCACACAATGGTGAGATTTGTGCCTGATCAGAAGTGTCTTCTATTAGTTTTCCACCTCCGATGAAGAGCAGCGCACAGCCGCTTCTCAAGCCTAAGAGCCATATTTTAACAATTATATGCTATTTTAGCATATAATTATTAAATAATGTTTATGATAAAGTAATTTCCTATAGATTTTGAGGTAAGTATTGGGGTAATTTGGCAGTAATTCCAAAGAAATTTCAAATAGATTACTTGCTAATTATCACCTAATTACCATGAAATTTGCAGACCTGTAAAGTGTTACCCCGGCTTTCTTATGTTTGGTTAGCACTGCTTGGACTAATTACTACTTTATATTTGAAAAATGTTCCAGTCACAGGAGGCCAAAGCAGGAACACATTAAATATGGTGATCGAATGGGCTTTTAGGCGATTGAAGGAGAGGTTTGGAGCATTCAGAGGTGCGATGGGCAGAAACCTGAAGGAGCTCCCTTTCTTCACAGCAGTGATGAGTCATGCAGTTCGACCAGGAATCCCAGCATCCCCCCACCAACAATAGCTGTTATCCAACTGACTGTAATGAAGCCGAAGGAAAGGAAGTGAGAAGGGTGGCAACAAAATTCCTTGACTCTTAACTTGTGATGCCACTTGTGGTGACATGTAAATATTACGTTGAGTGATTGGAGTCGCTTTTGCCTTCGAGTGTGGACGGAGATATTTTGTAAGATGAAAGTCGCTTGGATAGATTTCTTTTTTTTGAACGGAGGGGAAAATATCCATTTAAAAAAAGATCTGTATACGTGTAGACAGGTCCTTATACGTCAGCAGAGCTCAGTGCCATCTCTGGTCATCTATTGAGACAGTTGCACTTGCTTGAGGCTGGTATACTGTTATCTTTTTACTTATCCAGCATTGCCACCACGTCGTGTTTTGATAACACAAAGAATGAGAGGATAACTTGAGACACTTAAATAAAACCTTGACTCAAGAGTCATGTTTACTTGACTAAGGAAGGAGCCAGCTTTTGACGGCGTTACGTGATGGGAGTGCAACAAAAGAGGTCCAGGCGGAGATATATTTGCTGCTGTAGATGTCTTTGTCAGATATGCTTCTTTTCAATACACTATGAGCCCACAGAGAAAAGCCCCCGCAGTGTACACATTGATTTTTTCTAATCAAAGACGCGGCTCTCTTGATCCGGTGATGACTAACAGTGACTTGACAGATGAAGAGATTGCTCTCACCGGAGTGCTGCCACAGCGCAGATGTACGTTTGTACCATCAGAGATTTGATAGCCGATTATTTAGTTGGATTGCTGACAGGAGTCCAGCAGGAATTTGTAAGTGGGACAACGCAGCAGTAGCAGCAGGGGGGGCCACTGGAAGAGGAAATTTCACTTTCAGTAAAGGGCAGGGTGCACAAGTAGGCCAATTACAGCTTGGTGGCTCACATATATATATCAGTTTATCTCACACCCACATAGAGACACATATAATCTCTCTCTGAGGCCACCTCAGCTGATGAGGAGGACCATCTGTGTGCTCTTCCAATGGTTAGGTAAATGGTAAATTGCATTTATATAGTGCTATTCTAGTCTTAGCGGCCACTCAAAGCGCTTTACAAAAGAAGCCACCCATTCACACACCGATGGCACAGCCATCTGGAGCAGTTTGGGGTTCAGTATCTTGTCTAAGGACACGTCGACATGTAGACTCCGGGGATCGAACCACCGCCTTCTGATTAGTGGACGACCGCTCTTCCCCCTGAGCCACAGCAGCCCCCATATGGGAGTATAAGGAGTGGCAATATTCACCCCTCGCAGCAGCCTCCTTAATAATTCAACTTGTCCTGATATCAAAAAGGACTTTGCAATCCCCAAGCAAGCACTTTGACCTCTGCTTCAGATGGTCGCGACCCAAACACACTCGCTGACCCTCTGTGGCCATGTTTGTAGCAGCTGAGGTGGGTGGCTGCTACATACAAATTTCTGAGTTTCCAGAGCTGAACAATCTGGCAGCAAAAAAGCATAAGCTGCACAGTGTCTTGGCATTTGATAGCCCTTAACATGTAACTGGTTTGTTTAAAGCGCCTATACGCATACATTTTACATTTACAAACATTTCTAGGGATGGTAATGTCCAACACAGTCTCACGGCAGCTCGTGAAATAGTCAAGAGATTTAATCTATTTGATTCGTGTGCATAGACATGAATTTCCCTTTTTTTCGTGACGCTCAGCACGACTTTCAACAACGTACTTTTTGTGCTTTTTCCTACAAACATCCAGCAACACGTGACGCACATGTCAGTTTCTGCTACAGTTTTTTCAAAATAAAACGACTTAGTTAGGTTTAGGAATAGACCGACTTGGTTAGGATTAGGTAACAAACTACTTAGTTAGGATTAGGCAACAACACTACTTAGTGAGGTTTAGGAATAGATTGATTTGGTTAGGATTAGGTGACTATTTCACAAACTGCTGTGCGACTGGGCTGTAACGTTGGTCCACCACTTTGGTCCAGACTGAAATATCTCAACAACTATTGCACGGACTGCCATGGAAATTTCTGCACACATTCCTGTCTACAGTGGAGGAGGTCTTCGGATTTTGGAGATTCCTTGGCTTTTCCTTGGGCACCACCAGAGGGTTGACATTTTAGGTTTTGGTGAGATGTCTCAACTATTCGATGGTTTCCCATGGAACAAATATCCATGGTGGCCCAAGTGATGAATCCAACGGATTTCACTGATCCCCTGACCTTTCATGTGGAACATCTAGCTGATCAAATTTTCTCATCTTATCCGATGAACTATACCTCAAAATCTGCTAGCTTGATTGGCACATCATTTCACAAAGACAGATGCCCTGACTTTTCCATTCGCGCTACCAATTTGAGTGTAATGTCAATTAGCAAAGGTTAGCATGCTAACATGCTAAACTAAGCATGGTAATCAACATGTGCACCCAGGTCAGAGAAGGTTAGCAGTATGCATTGCTGTCTGCCAAGGTTGCTTTTTGGTGCTTCCACTTGGGGGTGCCAAAGTTGGAAATTTTCACATTGTACATACAGTATAGTAAATGTGTTTGACTTCTGCAGTCTAAAATGCAGCCCTTTGCATTGTTTTGTTGTAGTGCTATAGTTTTTTTTCGATATAACATAGTCATAGACTTCAGTTTTGAGTCTCAAAGGTTATTCAGACTTGAGTCACATTTGACTTGCCAAATCAATTATAAAAAAAACGTTGGAACTCTTCTTCGACTTAAACACCAATGACTCGAAACTCAACTTGGGCTTGAAATGTGTTGATACCCTGCCAAATCTAGATTAATAATCGTGATAAAGTGCTTCTGCTTGTCATTCTCTCAGAAGCCTGTTACACTGATGGGGAGGAAGTACAGGAGAGAGAGTTGTGAGAGACGAGAGGGGGAAAAAAAACACAATGTACCCACACAAGAAATAGTATGCTCTGGAATATAATGCCTATGCTGACTCAGTCTGTGCATGTTATTTCATATCCTAAAACTAGACTGGTACAATTGAAGCAAGGTCTGGCTGTTTGGATCCTGTGCTGGGCTGTCCGGAGAGGAGAGGAAGAAAATGAACTGCTCAGCCAATTTTATTAACATCAATAATTCATCGATATTATTATCAACTTTCATTTATTGTTAAAAATTAAAATTAAATTTGGTGAAGATAATGATATTTGCATAATTTAAGACTCAACAATCAAATTTTGGGACTTGAACATTACTTGGGACTTCAATAGCAGGACTTGAGAATTGACGTTTTCCCATCTGAGCTTTACTGATGTAGCCTAATGATGTTTCATCAAGTTAAACAGTGCATCAAGATGAATCACAGTTTTTAAGTGGCAAGGGTGCCAAGTTAGTTTGAGGCAAGGCTAACGGCACACTTCCTGTCTTAACTTTCGTATTGTAACTTTTTCACTGGCGCAAATTATATCTTCTTTTTTATTTCATATATTTGAATGCTTTCTGATAAACCTATGAAGAGACATACTTGTATATCAAAATAAATCAAAACAATGAAAACTAGAAGGGCACTCGCAGAACTCCGCCAAGGCCATTTCCATAAGGGAAAAATAATGCGCGTATCAGCCCCGTTATTTGGATCTGCTCCAAACTTTAATGGGTTCTTCCTTGGCCCATGCTACACCCTCCCACCAAGTTTCACGATAATCGGGCCAGGAGTTTTTCTGTAATCCTGCTGACAAACAGACAAACAAACCAACAAATGGAACAAATTGAATCCTTTTTTTTTTTTTTTTTTCATTTAAATGTGTGAAAGAGCTCAATAACAAAACTGTCAAATCATAATTAAGCTGCATTTTGTGAGTTGATATAAATGAAACTGACTGTGTTAAATGGGTATATGATATTGTCTCATATGGATCGCAGGCCCCTGAATTGAATCGAAATCGTATTGTGGCAGACTTTGTGATATCAGCAAATGTCATAGCATTTTCCAAAGAATCAATATAATATTGTATCGTGATGAAATGTGTGATTTACACCCCTAGTAATGAGATGGTGCCAGGTTGCCCCTATTGATTACATTACAGCTCGTTTAGCAGCTAGTGGCTGCTCGTATTCCCCCTGATACTGGTCAAATTTCAAAAAAATGTTGTCTGCATTAGTCACTTAGACACAAAAACATGGGAAAATATGATCCACGTTGAAAAATACCGACGTTATCCTTTAATACAAAGCTTTGACTTTTTATGAATGGACCAGGATTCTCTTAGTGAAGTTTCTAAATATCAACAATTTAGCCTGAGGAGTTTTGTGCCTATCCTAAAAGTTGCTCTGCAAGCCCTCAATTATTGTCCTTGAGAAAAAAACTTTTACTTCAGAATCTTTGCCTAAATAACCCTCACTTACCACTTAACGCATCACTACACTACTCTGTGGTCATTAATGATAACAAGACAGATGTTCTACATGGACATAGCCCTGTTAGCAGGGATGCATGCATATTACAACGAGAATAGTGGGAGGTATGTGCTATAGATTTCATGTTAATCAGACAGCGGTCGGTAGCCATGAGGGGACTGAATCATACGTGAGAATAGTAGCATTATTGATGGGCTCCCCAAATCCAGTGAAGCATTTGTAGTATTGACAGATCAGAGAGTGTTCCCTCTGAAGCCAGCCTCTTTGAGGAGAGCTCCCTGGAACAGCCCCAGGATCTGAGAGAGATCACCAGTTAGCTAACGCTCAACTGAGTGATTCACACAGCTCACTTTATCACACTCACACTAACATGCATCCACACAAAAAGAAACCCACACAGACACAGGGATTCATCCCATGCATGCATAAACACCTCGCCTACTACAGTTGCCAAGATCCCCTGTCAATCATTTTCCAAAACCTTTTCCTGGATTATCTCTGTAAAATGAAGGTGTTTCACATGCACTTCTCTTTGAATGCCTTACAGGGATAAAAATTAGGGGTGGGAAAATTGATTCACCCTATGTATCGCGATTTTCTTTTTTACGATTTTGAAATACATTTTTTAATGCCAGAATCGATATATTTGCTTCATTTGAGTCTATGCGGAGGTAGAAGGAAATTACCACTTTCATTGTTGTAGTCTGAGTAACGTGACATCATATCCTCCCTACACCACTAATTTGTGAGGGAAATGTCTTTAATCTTTGATTTTGGGGGTTGCTGGAAAACTATTTAATAAATAATTGATGACAATGACTGATATATTTGACATCAGGACATCTCTGACTACATACATGCTGAAAATCAAACATTTTTACTGGATCAATTTAAATATTTTCCAAAGTAAAAGGCCCTAGAAGTGTATGATTAAACTCTTTACTAAGGTCTAGTGTTAAAAACGTTATTGTTATTGTTATAATGTTAATATTACAAATATTGCAATTAATCGTAATTTCAAATCGCAATACTTAAAAATCGCAATATATATCGATCGGCACCCAAGTATCGAATGGTATAGAATCGGGAGATAGGTGTATCGTCCCAGCCCATATAAATGTAGATCTTGTAGGCTTAGATAATAATAGTATGGTGGCCTTTGCTGTCACAGTCTTCTTTTTGTCAACTTTGCTTTTAGGATGGAGTCAAATTGGGATGGAACCAGCACCCTGCAGCAGTGGATGGATGTTGAAGCCATCCCGAATCCTGTGGGCAAAGGCAAATATTGACATGTTCGGATGCCAACCTTGAGCCCACCTGCAACAGCCCAGGGGTAAGCTGAGATGGCCAGTGAACAAGCACCAACAAAGATGGGGCACCTGCGGCATCTGTGAGGTGAACGCCATCTGTTAGCCACATACACACAACCACAGCACAATGTCACCATCTCTGTTGATTTCTTTGAAAAGGGTCACATTAAAGCAGCAGTAGGCAGATTGGAGCAAATATGATTAAAAAAAAGTTATTTTTATAAAACGGTCACTATATCCTGACAGTTGTGCATGAGACAGGTAATCTGAAAAATAATCATGTTCCTCTGTGTCCTCCAGTGCTCCTAATGGCATCTGCAAGATTTCACAGACCGGAGGAAAACAACCAATCAGAGCTGAGCTGGAACCTTGCCATCTCTGAGCAGCTGTCAATCACTCGATCAAACTAGGCAGCACTGACCAAATCAAAAGCACTATGATACTTACATCAGATAGCCGTTTTTAAGTTGTTTATGTACACTGTATCTGTCCCAAGCAGATAAACCATAAAAAAAAAATTCTGCCTGCCGCTCTAATGTAACTCCATTATTTCTTGAAAGACATCAAAGATGTTTTTTACTATTAAGACAATGTGACAGTTTAATGGCGTCCTTTCACACGCTCTGATGTTGTTTGAGATCAATATCATTTTGATTACAGTGAAAATCAATAGGCACAAACACCATTAAACCAAATGATACTATGTCCAGGGACAATAGCAGTCCTGCCTTTATGTGTCCATTGACAGTCGGTTGTTAATAGATTGATCACCGACACGTTATTACAGACCAATTACAACTACCATATAATGTTCATGGATGCCACATGTTAGTAAAAGTAATGGTAGCTACACTTACAGCTGAATATTGTCATGCCCATGTTGGGGCACCACACACTACAGAGTATTACTGGGGGAAGAAGACATTTGTGGTTCCACAAGGAAATACATTTCTCTATCACATAAAAAAACAGTAGTTCCTCGTCAGTTGCCAAGCAGTGACAGACAAATAGAATAAAACCTAGAAATGAATCACCTTGAGGGAGAGCGTTTCTTTTGTAACGCTGCCGTCACCATTTTCACCCCACACATCACAACTGCGACTTTTGTGCCACACAGCCTTTTCACAAAGAAATACCTAACAATTAAAATATGTAAAACCATTGGTGTTTAATGTCCTGATGAAGGTCCTTGTTGACTGAAACGTTGACTAATAAAGCAGAGAAAAGTGTGTGCGGGAGCAAGTCATTTTTTATTCGAAAAAGCGTTGGCGTTGGCCAAGAAAAAGAAGATTCTTTTTAAATAGCCTACAGTGAGAAATGTTTTCCATTTACAATGGCAGCTCTCCTGTAATGTTTAAATCAACGTGTTCATTTTGAAAATGGAAACATTGGTTTTCTGATGCTACGTAATTTTGTAACATTGTTTCAGCAGGGTGTGGACACAAAATATATAACATTTTATTTTAATTACCTGAATGTATATAGAGACAGTGTGCAACGTGTCAAACCATGCCCACAGGAAGGCAAAACAATCAGTGCCACAATTTATGCAACCCATGGCTGAAACCATGGTAGTAAATATCGAGGTGCAACCAATGCCCACAAATCACCTTCCTACCTGAAAATGGAAATGACATACAATATAACCAACAGCAGTAAGAGACTTTCAGCTCTCTGGTGATCTCACTCCAGCCAGCTGCCACCTCATTAAGGTTGTTGTAGTGAAATGAGGAGGTATCGTAGAAATAACTCCTCATTTCAACTTCACCAATCAACCACTCCTTTTTCGTGATTTCAAGGCGAACGATAGGATTAAATAGAAACAGCTGGGCGTCTGACAAAAGTTCAGCTCTAAACGGCGTGCCACGTCACACTGCGTCGCTCACGGTGAGGACATTCCAATAAAGGACATGGTTCTTAAGCAGTGTTGTTAATGACTTTACAGAGAACAACACCTGTAGGATGAACTTCTAATGACTGAGTACTGGTTTCTTTTTGTTATTATGGAGTGGGATCAGGGATTGAAATCTATAGCACTGTAATTGTTACGTCTCATATGTTGGAAAATGTGCACCTACTGTAATCTGTGTCTGTAATAACATTAGGCTGCTGAGTCCAGGGCAGGCTGTTAAGTTAGCCTTGATAAATTTGGCACGCTGGTTGCTGTCCATGGTGCTGATCTCAGGCTGGTTTGCAGTGTGGGAGTTGCATGGTGAGCCTCATCATGGTGGCATAGCAACTGTCTGCTTTGCAATTGTCTGGAGTGGTTGTGTGCGCACCTGCGTGCACTTGTGTTTGGGGCGAGGGCCCAAGAAAAAGATTTGCACTGGGACCAATCACAATTATGTTACACTGCTGGCTGTAATGCTAACAAAATGCCTGTAGCTAGCTAAAAATTTCAGATTTTGTCATGTCAAAAGGATTATTTTTGCATCCTATGTCTACTAGGGGTGCATTTGTTAACTAAAATGATGATGGATGATGATGAAGATGATGAAGTTTGCTGTTAGCAAGTTAATGTTAGCTATGTGTTAGCAAGCTACTGTAGTTAGCTAAGACACTTGCAAACATAATACGGCATAGCTTTCTGATTTATCCACATTCCGCTATAATACAAGTTGCACGTAGGATCTGCTGGTATCTAGCATGAGGTTGCAGATTACAACTTTCCCATGTGCCAAGCATGTACGATTGCTACAGTGGCCAACGTGAAAATGCAAATGACCCTCTCTAGAGCCAGTTGTTGTATGAGTAGCGAGCAGCAACGACCGGAGCGAGTAACGTAATCGACTCCGGCCCAAGCAGGAAAAGTTAACAGAGTTTGGTTTGTCCGTTCTGGACTACTGTTGAAACATGGCAGAGCAACATGGCAGACTCCATGAAGAGGACCCGCTCCGTATGTAGATATAAATGGCTCATTCAAAGCCAACGAAAACACAACAACTCTTATTTGCAGGTGATTATACACTAAAGAAAACATACTTACGAATATTATATTCCATTTCTGCCAATAGATCCCCCTAATTATTACAAACTGGTCCTTTAACTTGCAGAAATATAGTTAGCCTAAAACTGACATTTGGACAAAATGCTTGCTGCCCACATAACATTAAATATACAGAGTGTCACGATCCCACAGTTTTCCCATTCTTCCTACTGATGCCTGACTTTTGTCTTCTTAAAGAGTCAGTTTTTTGGTTCAGCATCTTATAAACCTCAACTTTTACCCTAGTGCATCCCACCACACAGCAGCTTTTAGGCATTTTTCTGCTGTTTACTAGCAGACGGAATATGCAATAGGTACAAAGTCGATGAATTGTTTTCCCCTCCGGCGTGAACGAGACTTAATTGTGCTCTGTTTCTATGACCCAATTCTCAACTGGCTTGAATCTTGCCGTGAATGCTGGATTTGTTTTTCTATAGCAAACAAATAGTAACAAACTCTTAGTAATATACAGTAGTTCACAAAGCATTATGGCCTTGCCTTTCCACTAAACACAGAGTTAGTTATTTTCTATGAACATATTCAAACATGCCTAACAGAAGGAATGTCTCCATACTGGAAAGAAAACAGCTGGGGACAGAAGATCTCCTTCAGCCTCCAGCCTGTTTTGGATCATTTTTCGTGAATTTGGGGATATCACTCTGCATGGTGGTCCCCACACTAGTCTTTCCTGTCCCTACCTGTCTGTCCCTGCTAAAGCTTTAAGAAACATAAGGAATGGAACTTAATCTGTATGGCATTAACATTGCTTAAAGCAGCAGTAGGCAAGATTGGAGCAAATATGATTAAAAAAAGTTATTTTTATGAAACGGTCACTATATCCTGACAATAGTGCATAAGACAGGTAATTTGAAAAAAATCATGTTTCTCTGTGTCCTCTGGTGCTCCTAATGGCATCTGCAAAGATTTCCCAGACCGGAGGAAAACAACCAATCAGAGCTGAGCTGGAGCCTTGCCGTCTCTGAGCAGCTGTCAATCACTCGATCAAACTATGCAGCGCTGATCAAATATGAATCAATATTCTGTTACTGTAATGCCAATTTCTCGCATAAAATGTTTTCAGAAACATTTAGTAGTGTACTGTTTAGCTGTAAAATTAGAAAGTTTGCGACCTGGCAGCCATGTTGAGAGAAGTTGAGGAAATACCAAGCACTGCCCACCAGCCGGAGCACAATTTCTTATTTTACGCGCTCTCTGTATTTTCTAAAGCCTGAAAACAGAGGAGCCATGAGGAGGTGCAGAAGTCAGAACACTTGAATTACAATATGCTGAGAGGTTATTATGGAAGTTTTTGCCCAATGATGCCACAAATATACTGCCTACTGCCACTTTAATGTAGCTCTTGAAAGAAAGCAAGGATTTCTTTGCCATTAATTAGGGATATCCAATGAATAAAATGTTTAATTGCGATTAATCTAGTATTTAATACCCTTATCAACATGGGAGTAGGCAAATGTGCTTGCTCTCAGAGCACTTGAATTGCAATATGCTGAAAGGTTATTATAGAATTTTTGCCCAATGGTGCCAAAAATATTCTGCCTACTGCAGCTTTAATGAATTGAACAGATTTAACTTTTTTTCAGTTTTCCCTGAAACTGCTCTACTGCTTTCACTGCAGATGTTGCACAAATCGTCATTGATATATCTGCAGAATCAAACCCATCTCAAATATACCGGCACCGACTGAGAGAGAAGCTTTTTTTTGGAAAATCAATTTGTTTATGATGTTACAAAAATACCCAGTGTCCATGAAATCTTCCTTACAGTAACTCATTTTAATAATGAATACAGTAGACCTCGATATATCTACAGTACAGTACAGCGTTCATGCTAACAAAAACAATTCAAAACATAACCAATAAAAACAAAGCTAATCAGTGGAGCACATTTATTGTGGGCTGAAGGAACAAAAAAAAAAAAAACGAACCATAATTATTGACAAAGTTGTTATGTTGCCTTACAGCATTGTAACTGGAACTACACTGTAAGCTTTCAGTGGTTTTGTTGAGATTATGCAATATCCATATTGGTCTTAATTAACTCAACAGCCACCTGAGGTTTAAGCTAATACAGTAAAATCTGTCGGTACACAGTGGGTGCAGCAAAATTCAATTACAGTTTAATTACTATACACGAAAGATACGAGCCTTACAATCCTCTGCTGCCACTGCTGACTCAGTATTTGCAAGGGCATGTATGTGCTATTAATTTCTGTTGAACTGCACACAGAGGGACACCATGTGTAGAAGAGAAAGCTACAAAGTTTAGAGACTAATTCAGCGACATTGTTGGTTAACTTTTCTCGTCTATTGTAAAATGAGTTTAATATCTATCCACTCTCTCTCTATCTCTCTGCAGCCTGGTCTTCTAAATTAGTATTTCTCAAAGTGGGGTCCGTGGCCGTCTATCAAGTGGTCCGTGAAATTATTTTATATAAATTATGAAATTGTGCTGTATCATTGACAGCATATCGACAGATGGAGAAATTGGGTTCTATGGGTAGCTACCCACGAGTCTCCCCTTTACAGACATGCCCACTTTATGATAATCACATGCAGTTTGGGGCAAGTCATAGTCAAGTCAGCACACTGACACACTGACAGCTGTTGTTGCCTGTTGGGTTGCAGTTTGCCATGTTATGATTTGAGCATATTCTTTTATGCTAAATGTAGTACCTGTGAGGGTTTCTGGACAATATTTGTCATTGTTTTGTGTTGTTACTTGATTTCCAATAATAAATGTATAATATGTTTGCATAAAGCAGCATATTTTCCAACTCCCATGTTGATAAGAGTATTAAATACTTAACAAATCTCTCTTTAAGGTACATTTTGAACAGATAAAAAAAAGAATATGATTAATTTGCTATTAATCGTGATTAACTAGGGATAATCATGCGATTCAATGTTTTAAGCGACTGACAGCCCTAATGGAAACGTAATGTTGTAGAAGACAGGGTTGCTCTCTGATGTCTCCGGTATCAGCGTGGCCCTGGAGGGGGGGGGGGGGGGGGGGGGGGGGGGGGGGGGGGGGGGGGGGGGGGGGGGGGGGGGGGGGGGGGGGGGGGGGGGGGGGGGGGGGGGGGGGGGGGGGGGGGGGGGGGGGGGGGGGGGGGGGGGGGGGGGGGGGGGGGGGGGGGGGGGGGGGGGGGGGGGGGGGGGGGGGGGGGGGGGGGGGGGGGGGGGGGGGGGGGGGGGGG
>CAKAOH010022917.1:0-16391 GCA_916701665.1 Sebastiscus tertius | reverse complement strand
GTGTCAATATTGCAATATTGCTTTATATGACACAGGTTTGCATCATAATGAGTGTGTGAACGCTTGAGGCACGGAATAATTACAGATGGGAAATAAGAGGAAACTGTAAGTGTGCCACTTTTGTTGTTCATCCACCTTGGTAGAGCACCACCCACTACAGTGCTTTAGCTCTTTGAGTGATGGAGCCATCCAGCTGGTTCACTCAGCAACTCAATGTCCCATATAACCAACGGTCTTCATCTTTACCTCACACTCTGTGTCTGTTTGCAGTGGGCTTCTTGCTAGCTTGTCGGGAAGGAGTCTAAAGAATGCTCCAGAGTCCCCTTGACCTCTGACCTCAAGATATGTGAATGAAAATGGGAAAATGGGCTTTATGATAATCACATGCAGTTTGGGACAAAAACTGCAGTTTTTTGCATACAGTACAAATGCGTTATTTTTGCCTATTCTAAAGATAGTGTATTTGAATATTTCTGCATACTGGGGTCCCTAAACAGTCTTGGAATTACATAAATTGGGCATAATTGTAAAGCTGAGACTCTTGTGGATCCAATGAGCCCAATTGTATTCATGTGTGATGATGTTAGTTCTCATAGTAGCCATTTGATTGTAGCAAGACCATTTTATTTAAACTTGACCTCACTGTATAAAATGACCTGTGGTGACCTCTAGTATAATCACAGCCTCATGAAACTTTACAGCCGCAAACTAGAGACCTACAGTAGAGCATTCAGAGGATGGATGACTTTCCTAACTAGATTGAAAATACGGGGGGTTTCTGAGCGGTTTCCAGAACAGAGGTGCTCACCATCCAATCACCGAAAATGTCATTCTTCAAATGTCAAAAGTTGTTGATACCAAATCACAGCTTGGCTTTTTCTATGGTGTTCCTAAAGGTCTTGGTGTCTTAATGTGGTATTTTGGAGGGATTATTGATCATTTTTATCAATTCTCAAGTGGTAAAAAATGGTTGGATTCAGCACCAAATGGTATCAACCTAAAAAATTGCTGCAGCAACGTATGAGACATAAAAGAGCATGATCATAATGTTCTAAGCCCTTATTCACTTTCGCAATTTATTTTAATTACTTTTTTTCTGATTTATGACAGGAACAACTTGACATACAGTGCTGAGCAGCATCTCAAATTAATTGTCAGGTTCCCAGCTTTCAGATGATGTACACCCCTTCTATATGACATATACTGGTGAACTGCTATGTTCCCCCTAAAAAAGACAAAAACAGGTCTATTCTATCTTCTCCAGTAAAAAACTACAATAGTAATAATGGTGCAAAGCAGTTTTCACAGCTCCATCCTTTTCAAAGGATTGTCTGTGGGAATATACAACATTTAAATAAAGGCTACACCTACATGAAACAGTAGGTTTTTTCTATAAAGGCGAAAAACATGAGTTGGAACAAAGACTAGCTGTCATTTTCTCTGAGCGAGAGAAGAACACTATGCGGGTGGATATGTGTTTCTCTCATGTTTCTTCATTGCCTTATAACGCAATCAAAACTAACATTACCAACACCAACAATATGGCCATAAATCAACTTAAAAGGATACTGTAATGCAGTAAATAGCAATGATAGATATTTGCTCCATGCATCATCTCAATGATATGGCGGCAGAATGTGATATATCTGGAGGATGTGTTTAGAGGATGGTGTTGTATGTGGGGGAGTATGGTGTGAAGTCCCCGGCGTGTCAGCAACATATCAGTAGAAACAGCTGAGGAGGCTCCTCTGGGAAACAGTGCAGGGGCACAAAATCACGCTTTTCCAAGGGGGGAAATTCAATTATTATTTTTTTCATTTTACCATATTTGGCACATGGTTTATGTATGCAAAGTACAGTGGAAATGCCTTTTAATAATTAAAGTGGCAGTAGGCAGTATATTTTTGGCATCATGGGGCAAAAATTCCATAATAACCTTTCAGCATATTGTAATTCAAGTGTTCTGAGAGAAAACTAGACTTCTGCACCTCCTCATGGCTCTGTTTTCAGGCTTCAGAAAATGTAGCCCGTGATGGGAGACTTTGACCAATCACAGGTCATTTCAGAGAGAGAGCGTTCCTATTGGCTGTGCTCCGTTTGACCATTTGGTTGGAGTTCGCAGGTGATTGACAGCCGGCTCTCATAGACGGAAGCTGGACAGCAGACTCCAGATCAGCTCTTACTGCTCGTTTTCCTCCGGTCTGTGAAATCTTGCAGATGATTTAGGAGCACCGGAGGACACCGGAGGACACAGAGGCACATGATTTTTTTCAGGTTACCTGTTTCATGTACTATTGTACCGTTTTATAAAAATAGCTTTTTTTTAATCATATTTTCTCCAATCTCGTCTACTTCAGCTTTAAGAATTAGAAAAAATCCTTTTGAAAATTACTTGATAAACCTTATTTACAACTAACATTTGACTTTAAGATTTGAATAAAAAAAATTTGAGACAGACTGCACAATAGTGTCTCCTTATTCTGTGCTGTGTTTTCTGTGATTTCCTTAAGAGAATTCATTACGCTGATGAATACAATAATCACCGGCGTTGGTTGGTTTGTTGGTTTGTTTGTTTTTCTGTCTGTCTGTCCGTCTGTTAGCAGGATTACTCCAAAAGTCCACGTTGGATTTGAATGACATTTTTTTGTAGGGGTGGAGTGTAGCGCAATGAACAATCCATTTGATTTTTTTAAGAATTCCGATCAGCCTGAGCATTAAGACCACAGGGTATAACACATGCACAGTGTAACTGATGAGGCATTGATGATGCATGACCCCACCTTCTTCCTCCTTCTGAGAGCAGAGAGATACGTGTGTGGATGTGTGGCCAGACATCGAGGTGCGGGAGCTGCTGGCCGTCCGCAGTGAGAAAGAAAAAAGCGGTAGATGACGGGATGAGAGACAACGTAGTGTAACTCTATACAGACATAACAAGGCTGCTGGATGAGGGAGGCATCCGCCGATACGTTCCACAGAACGTATCGGCGGATTTTTTTTTAAATTTAATTTAACTTTTTTTTGCACTTTATCCTTTTTGATCGGCATAAAATACCAAAATATGGAGGGACAGTCATTTACATTTGTGTTCTATTTGTATGTTTTTGTACACCTGATGTTACTCCCAATAAATTAAGGGAAAAAAATTAAATACGATAAAACTGCCAACACTGACTACTACTATGAAACGGGTAGGAACTCAGAATATTCCCCAACGAAACAACCCAGTGAGGATAAGTTTGAATCGTGCATCTGCCAATATTTACATCAATATTATGCATTGTTAAACATCGATGTATTGAAAAAAGCACTGGTGAATGCTATGAATGTCTTGTTAGTTCCCCCTTTTGCTATTCAGTGGCTTGTTTCCATGGAGAGAGTTGAGCCTGTTGATTTAGAAAAAGGGTGAATATTTTGTTCTACTATGTGTAATTATAATAATATAATAAGAAAGGCAACATATTCAGCTTTTAACCTCTTTCAGGGTCCAAGAGAGTCTGATCTCAGCAATAATAGGCCTAATGCCCTATAATGCTTTGATTCTTTTTTGTTTGTTGACTTTATAAGATACTGCAGGTTTAGCTCCACCACCCCTTAAACTATTTATTCTAACAGCTCATAGTGAAGTTAGACAAACAGGATCATCAACGAGGGGAGACGGTAGGCCTAAATATAAAACATGAGAGAAAATTTACCATAACTGCTTTTTCAGTTACAGCAACGAAACAGTGGACTGATCTCCCTGCAAATATTAGAGTAATGTTAAAAAGGGTCATGTTGTCTCAGCAGGAATCTCTCTGCCCCGGTCAGAAGCAGCTCTTTCCCTCTCCTCTTCCCTCGCCACTCTGCTGCTCTGTAGCTGCTCTGTGAGTGTCACTGGCCGGCTCTTGAGCGAACTACACTCGCAGGCGATTGTAGAGCTTTTCAACTCTAAAAAGACAGCTTATCACAGGGTCACTTTAATTTTTAAAAAATGGACATTTGTGTAGTGATATTAAAACTAACCATCCGTCAACAGGGAAATGAAAGTCTCTTGAGAGAGCTCCAGCCAGCTCATATAGCGGTCTGTGAGCGTGACTGCCTGGCTGACTGCCTGATAGTGACCCCGGCAGGCAGTGTTCCGGCAGCAAATGTTCAATTCGCCATCTAATATAAAACTGGCAATATTCTAAATCTATACAGTTGATTTCTCGCCTCAAAAAATTTCAGAAGTCAATTGAGTGATAAACAGCTACGAAAAATATGAAAACATGCCGTTTTTGGCTGCTGTTGTTGTAACCATAGCCTGTACCGTTCCAACGCTTTGCATTGTGGGATGCATTAGGCCAGGTAGACTGGTCCGATGCATACTGGAATTTTTTTCAAAATCAGTATGACATCCAGGTATTTTTGGCATACTGTAGATTTTGCTTTCGTTTGCATACTGCATACTACATGCTACATTTTGGCCAAATCATACGAACTACTAGTATAGAATGCGTTTTTTTTATCAAGCAGCATAGTAACTAATTCAGATAAATAGATCATATTGTGGTGATTGCAGGCTAAATAATGACTGTGAGGATTATACGCCTTTGAAATCTTATTTTCATTCATACATTTCATCATGCATACTGAGATATCCTTACTTTAAGCTTCACTATATGAAAATCACACCACTTCCTGCTTTTGCACTGAACTTGTCTGCCGAGCATAAATTGGTATTGCAGGATTGTGGCATATGCACTAATTCACAGGAGACGGGGTGGAATTAACGAGACGTCTCTAAAATGTCAAGTGAATTAGGGGAAATCTCCAATGCATATTAAGAGTCATTTGTCTCGGGCCGGAGTGAGCGGCCCACATGGTGACACCGGGATCCTGAACATCCTTGGCATGTTGCATTATGGCTCCATCGTCCATCACGAGTCAACCTGACAGCACACAATGTGCCTGGCTGACTTCTGTGACTATTAGCCTCTGATCCCTCCTTGCCCCTCCTACTGGGTTTCCCAGCAAGCCATGTGTGTTTTTTTTTTTTTCCCAAATGGTGATCCATCAATGACATTATGAGTACAGGTAACGTTTCAACGGAACTGCATTGCAACATCTTGGGTCCGTGTTTACTTCCTGTCAGCTGATGTCATTCACATACACTGCAATAGGAAATAAACCGGGACACATTTGGAAGGTTTACCAAAGAACGTATATTGCCGAGAAGTGAAAGTTAATTGTTCGTTCCATTGCAACATCAGCGCCCAGCAGCAAATCTATGCTTCCACCATTTTGGACTGAAAAAGACTACCGGACACCAGTAAAGCATCCACCTAAAAAGTGCCGTACAAAATAGAACAAAACTATTTCTAATCTATTTTCATATTCTACCGAAATGACCTGTGTTGAACAATAAAATATTAACATAATAAGCATTGTCAGTCCAAAATGGTGACAGTGGCTGTTGTCAAAAAAACACCGTAGTTTCGTCTCTTTGCTTCTATACTCTTTGAGTTTACTTTTACAACTGTAAATGGACTTAATGCCAACATTTACCTCATTCACACACACACACACACACACACACATTCATACACTGACGGCAGAGGCTGCCATACAAGGTGTCAAACTGCTTATCAGGATCTAATCTAATGCTCATTCTCACACACACACACACACACACACACACACCGATGGCACAGCCTTAGGGAACAATTTGGGGTTCAGTATCTTGCCCAAGGACACTTCAACACATGGAATGGAGGAGCATGGGGATCAAACCACCAGTCTTCCAATTAGCGGACGACCCGCTCCATCTCCTGAGCCACAATCACCCCCATTCTCTATGAGAAGGCTGCTGTCAGGCATGCACCATGGCCGCAATTGTGCTAACCCCTTGTGTGTTGGGATTAGAGCTGTCAATCATTTAAAATAGTTAATAGCTATTAATCACACATATTTTATCTGTTTAAAATGTACCTAAAGGGAGATATGTCAAATATTTAAAACTCTTATCAACATGGGAGTGGGCAAATATGGTTGCTTTATGCAAATGTGTATATGTACAGTATATATACAGTGTATACAGTACATACTGTATATACACAGCAGGCAACAACAGCTGTCAGTGTGCTGACTTGACTATGACTTGCCCCAAACTGCATGGGATTATGCAAGGAGCATTATTTAACCTCCTTCGCAAAAAGCTAGTATGACATGGTTGGTGCCAATGGATTTCTTAAGTTTTTCTAGTTTTATATGATGTGTGATCAGTGTCTTCACTCGAGCTTTAGAACTGAGCCCGCTACCGCCTAAAAATTGCAAGTCACGTTAACGCGTTAAAGAAATTAGTGGCGTTAAAACAAATTTGTATTTCCGAATTATTATTGCGTTAACTTTGGCAGCCCTAGTTGGGATATTATCAGATGTATTTTTAATGTTTATTACTCTTCTCAGTCTTGATTCAACTTCTCAGTCTATTTTAGAGAGCATTACATTGCTGCTCCTCTACTATACAGTAAAGTAGATGACCAACCTATTTCTAACATATTGTGAGTGCAGTTTTGGGCTGTAAGGGCAGAATCAGCTTCTTGAACTAATCTTCAGTAGTGTCCTGGTTATGTTTTTTAACGTAAATATGATCATAAACTCTTATCCTGGTTTTCAGAAAGCTGTGCTACCTGGATTGTGGCATGCGTTTCTGACCATGTGCGAGGATGAGATTACACTAGGGCTATGTCCGGATTGAATTTCTACTCACGTTCTTAGACACTATAGAAAAAAAATATCGCTGACCACGTAATAGCCTATATCACCTATATTTACATATTCTGACTTAATGCAACAACATTTCTATGTATGTGTGTGTGTGTGTGTGTGTGTGTGTATTATATTATCCATGGATGTATGTGGGTGTGTCTTGGGCCAAAGGACCAAATGCTGAGTATTAGAAAGTTATAACATCTTAGAACAGTAAGTTAAACTTTCCTTAACAAGATGTCTTTCTGAAAATGGACCACAACAGCCTTTTTCATGAAAGATAATTTGACATGTTACAGTAGGAAAAGGAAATAAAATTAATGATGTCTGAATTCTAATTTGCTTCGGTTTCAGGGCCCTGGTATTGTACATGCTGGCTCACTGTCACACTGTCATGGCTTAAACTGGGCATACACTGTATGATTTTAGAAACGTTGGTGTGTAATTCCTCCTCCTACTGTACGAGTAGATCGTTTGTGATGTATAGCCATGACTCACGATTTATGTGCTCACACTGTACGGTCTGATCTTCAGCCACGACCTGAGTGCTCACACTGTACATTTAAATATAAAATAAAACCATGGCCCGTCAGCCACTGCGCACTGTTCTGGCTGTTGACAGTTGTCAATAAAGATTTTTTGAAAGTTTGTTTGCTAGTAGAGGTCTGCTATCTGCTGATTTACAGATTTCTCTTTCCCAATGTAAGTCTATGGGAAAAAAAGTATTTGTGGGCCAAATGGCATCACGTGACAGACACAGAAGTTGTAGTACAACCGTTTGGCCGCTACGGAAATTTGCATCAAAGCCCGGCGCACTTCCTGGGTGCTTGTGTACGGGTCACAATGCTAATAAGGCAGAAACGTGCTGCCTTGATCATCTGTGCCATCCTGTCTGCTGAAACGTCTAAAAAAAAATTATATTATATTATTAAAAAAAACTATGCTGACGAATATGGACTTGCAGACGGCTAGGAAGACAAGGACAGTATGGCTTGTCCATTAAGCTAGCTACGTTTTACTATATCTATTGTACATTGTCATCTTGATGGCTACGCTCTGCTGACATGTCAGAAATTCATCCGACTGTCTGACGCTGAAGCTTCAGTAGGCAGAATGTTTGTGGCATCATTGGGCAAAAAATTCCATCATAACCTTTCAGCATATTGTAATTCAAGTGCTCTGAGAGACTTCTGCACCTCCTCCCGGCTCTGTTTTCAAGCTTTAAAAAATTTAGCCCGTGACGGGAGACTTTGGCCAATCACAGGTCATTTCAGAGAGAGAGTGTTCCTATTGGCTGTGCTCCGGCTGGTGGGCGTTGCTTGGTATTTCCTCAACTGATCTCAACATGGCTGCCGGGTCACAAACTTTCTCATGTTGCAACTAAAAAGTACACTACAAGATGTTTCTGAAAACATTTGAGGAGAAAAGTAGGCATTACAGTACCAGAATATTGATTCATATTTGATCAGCACTGCCTAGTTTGACCGTTTGATCGAAGTTTGCGAGTGATTGATTTGCTCCTCTGTAGTAAATGAGCAAATCAACCATCAGAAATACACTGAATATTGTATTTTGTTGTGCTAACTTTTAATGCTGCATCTTTAATAACTTTAATAAACTTTTAAAATACTTGAACTGCAGTATGACCTAGTGTACTTATCGTATGGAGGTAATGGTAGGGGGCTCTTTAGTGCAATGGTAATATTACATTGTCGTCCCGTCACAAGATCACCTCCTGCTCCACTGAAACATGAAATATTAGAATATTCAGCAGTGCTCTTATTACCAGACATGTAGCTCAAGTAGGTGCCCACCAGCTGGAGCAACAATAAGCATAATGGAGCCCATCTCATTTTCTCGTCCTCTGTAATAATGGAGGAGGAAGAGGCTGTCTGACTCCAGGCACCGAGGCTCCTCAGAGACTGACAAGGAAGTCATTTGCGCTGCTGAGCTTTTTGGGGTGTCAACAGCCGGAGGGCTTGTTGTCTACAGTTTCCATATCCGCTTTATTCAACAGTTGAAGACAGTGTTGGAAGTTCAGCAAAGCACGTATGCAAGCCTCATCGTCATTTGAAACATCTTCGTACTGTTGAAAAGCAGCCAAAAATATGTATTAGCAGAAAGATTTTTTCCCCCCTTTGTATTAAGTGCATAAAAGCTGAGAGTCAGCCATCAAAGTGAATAGTCTGAATAGTTCCTGTCTGAATAAAATACTTCCAACATAGAGACCTTGAACACTGATTAGTGAATGTATGGTAAGCCATTTAGAAATGCTCCAATATCTTTTGGCTCTCTAACTCTCATACAGACGTACTTCCACAACAACTAAAGCTACATAGACTCAATTCATAGAAAATGTGAATGCATGCTATAAATGTAGTCGAATAGGAGGGTGTCCTGTTGCAACCTGTCTCTTACAAAATTACATTCCCATACAACTATACTGCATTCTCAATTATGTTTCGAAGGAAACGTATTTTCTCCCGGATTGCGGTTGCACGAGTAAACCCTTTTTAAAGGACCAATATTTAATACATTTACTGTAATAAATCATAAAATGACCATGGTAGGTCATCAGAGATTAAGGAAACTGAAAACTGGAAAATCAATAAACAACACAAATATTGTCCAGAAACCCTCACAGGTTATGCATTTAGCATTAACAAAAATATGCTCATATAGTCAAATCATAACATGGCTAACAAAGCATGTCAGTGTGCTGACTTGACTATAACTTGCCCCAAACTGCATGTGATTATCATAAAGTGGGCATGTCTGTAAAGGGGAGACTCGTGGGTACCCATAGAACCCATTTTCATTCACGTACCTTTAGGTCAGAGGTCAAGGGAACCCTTTGAAAATGGCCATGCCAGTTTTTGGAGCGTTATTTAACCTCCTTCCCGGCAAGCTAGTATAATATGGTTGATACCAGTGGATTCCTTAGGTTTTCTAGTTTCATATGATGCCAGCATCTTCACTCTAGCTTTAAAAGCCAGCTACAACCTAAAAATCATAAGTTACGTTAATGCATTAAAGAAATTAGTGATGTTAAAACGAACTTAACGCGTTATTATCGCCTTAACTTTGACAGTTGGAAGGTCATTTTTAGGAGACCAGGCTGGCTGCTGTTGCCCTTTTCTGTCTGTGCCTTATGCCTCCGACTTTTGTTCCAACTTTTTTCCCCTCTTCTTCCTCCCACTCTCTCTTCCTTCCACTATGTGTCCCTCTTTGGGTCACTATCCATCTCAATCTGTCTCCCCAAATCCACCTGCTGTCATCTCTTCAGTATAAGGAGGGTCAGGGGAGTGTTTGCACATGTGTGTGTGTGTTTGTGACACTTGTTTTTTTTAACAATGTATAGATGTTCACAGCAGCTGACAACCTCGCCCACTGGACAACCTGCCATTAGTGTGCGCTAGAAAGCAAACTGCAGTAAAACTTAAATATCGAAAACAATTTTTAAAAAAACGTTTTAGCGCACTTCTATGAGTTGAATACCTTGATATATAACAATGTAGTGTGCAAAGTATGGTTGATATTTTGGAAGAATCTGTAGCAGGAATTTTCAGCAAGCATGCCGATGACACATACCTGCATTTGGGAGCCAGGCTGAGTCACTGCCACTCATTATAAAAGAATGTTTTCTTTGCAACTATTGCAAATTCATGACGCTTGTTTGTCCTTCACCTCAGTGTTCCCTTGCTTAAAACATTAAAACAAAACAAGTATTACATTTTGGTGTTAGTCCCCAAGAAAATTAAGAGCAAGGGCTTTAAAAAGAAAAAAAAAAAATCACCCGCAATGTCAAACATTCACAGAAGGAGAAATTTGTTGTAGAGAAAGCAGAGATGAGAGATGAAATACTCCACCAACAACCTCAGTAGACCAGAATGCAGTGCAGTCACAAGGCATGTTCTGGGTACGTGTTGCAGCTCTTTGGTCCACTGAAGCTGTTATTGCTGTTTGTTATTGATTTGTCTATCCATTGGGGCTGTCAAAGTTAACATGATAATAACGCATAACCACAAATTTGTTTTAACGTCACTAATTTCTTTAAAGCATTAACACAACTTGCTGTTTTAGGTTGTAGCGGGCTCAATCCCAAGGAATCAATTGATATCAACCATGTCATACTAGCTTGTTGAGAAAGAGGCTAAAATAACACAATGTTACGCTAAATTTTGGAGAGGAAAAACTGGCATGGCCATTTTCAAAGGGGTCCCTTGACCTCTGACCTCAAGATATGTGAATGAAAATGGGTTCTATGGGTACCCACGAGTCTCCCCTTTACAGACATGCCCACTTTATGATAATCACATGCAGTTTGGGGCAAGTCAGAGTCAAGTCAGCACACTGACACACTGACAGCTGTTGTTGCCTGTTGGGCTGCAGTTTGCCACATTGACACATTTTTAACAGCCCCCTCAGTCCCTCCGTCTTGGCGCCTGGCCTGGGTGTCGGACTAAAAATTTATTCTGCAACTACTCAATACTCATACATCAGTAACATAGGCCTATGCCTTTTTCATTGCATATACACCGCACCCCCTCCGTGTGCCTCGACATTATAGTCGATTTGACTGTTGTCAGGCTATTAAATCTGTGTTATCAGTCGCTAAAAGCCCCATAGATGTGGGTCAGTAGGGGCCTTCTATACCCACTAGTAGGTTTTATCATCTATTCACATGGTAAGTCACCGAAAGAAGGTATAAAAGAACACGACAGTGACCTCTTGGACCATAGTAATTATGACAGGAGCAGAAGCGGAAGTCAGGGCTTTCACCCAAGAGACCGGAGCATCCCGTGTGAAACCAATAATGTGTAGTTGTCTTTGTGTTTGTAGTTATTTAAACCCCAAACACAATGTTTTTCCCCAAACTTAACTAAGTGATTTTTTTGCCTAAACCTAAAGAAGTTGTGGTTTTGTTGCCTAAACCTAAAGAAGCCTTTTTGTTTGTGTTGAAAAGGTAACTTTTCATTCACTTTTACAACATACAGTAGTAGGCATAGTAGGCCCCTAATGACCCACATCTATGGTGCTTATAGCGACTGATAAAGCCTATTTATTGGCCTGATGACAGTTGAATTGGGTACAAATTATGGCTCCCCCTTGCTCAGATGCATTCTGCAGTCCATGCACTGATAGCTAGGTCTATAACATTGAGACTGTCTCCCTCCCAAGTCATATTACTGACAATTTTCCCTAAATATGCAAATCACCAAAATCTAATTATCATCCCTACAACTGTGGTTGGTAAAGGGTTGTTTTCTTCTCAATCCAGATTTGTTTCAGAATAGCAGGGGATGACATTTAACGATGGTTTCTGGCCGGACTCACACCAGGACAAGGTTGCAGTCACAGGTAAGGGTTCAGTGCACCAATGTGCCGTCCGACCTTGTCTTAATGCAGAAGTATTTATATCCGTTCTTAATGGCCAACTGGAGAGTCATAGCCTCCTCCTGGCTGTGTTCCACTGCCTCCATCATGCCTTTCCAATAACTCTGGGCCAGATTTACTAAGGCTTCAGATGTGACACATTCTGCCCCAAACACGTGCTGTAGCAGACAAAATGTCTTCACAACTTCAGTCCAGTTTAGAATTTATTTGGTCTGTAATTAAATAGAGTTGCACATGTTTTAAAACATAACAGTTACAAGTCATTTCGCAAAAGAGCTTTGAGAGCACCAATTGCAAAAGGTGGTATCATCACATTTTACCAATGCTTGCCGATCGTCTACTGCAGCTATATTTGCAAGTCTTATAGGGCTGATAGCAAGTATGGTGTTTTGATTAGTAAAACGTGTCAAAATGAGTGAGAAGAAATGTTGCAAATTGCAGCTTGTATGTTGTAGAGTCGTCCCCATTGTTACAGTGATGAACAATCGCTGCACTACACTGCACGGTGACTGAGCTGTCCACGGTCTGGTGTCTTGGGTATTCCTGTCCACAGTCCCTAATATGAAATGTTGCAGACACTGTCTAGTTGAGCAAGGAGGGATTTTTTTTGTTTGTTTCATGGTGATCTTTTATTTATAAGAATAATTCCCTCTGGAATACCGTTGCTCCAGTCCATTCTGTGTGAAACAATTGACCAAAAAAGATGAATAAATAAAAAAAATGGCAACGTGTCTAGCTTCTGAATATGACCTCAGCACTGTAAATCCCCTGTGTAGTACCAAGCCAAGGTAGGTTATGAGGATGCTGCTGCTGCTGCTGGTGTTATAGGTTAGTGTTCTTGCTGCACTTGGCTATATTGTGCACAATTGATAATTGGAATTAAAAATGAAAAAAACTCCCATGCTTTGTTTTCATTATTATGATTATTTTATGCAAATTTGTGGAAATGTTTGTTAATGCTTATTTTATTTGTTTTAGTAATTCTCATTCTCTTTTCCAATGGACCCAATTGTGAAGAAACTTTACTTTTTTACTCAAATCATGTAGTTACATTTTCTGAAAAATACAATCTAAATAGGTAAATGAAAACACGTATTCTGACGGTTTATCTAGAACAGATACAGCACATTACCATTAGATTGGTGGCAGTATCTAAGTAAATAAGGACACATTAAATACCATCTCTACACATCATTCTGAAATCAACATCTGACTCTATAAATTATTTTGGCACCACAGCGTGAATAATTCTTTTGCTTTGGTGAGGTGTTCCGGCAGATCTTTAAATTGACAGATTAACAGATGAAAATGGAAAAATCATGGTTATTATATTGCAGTGGCATATTGCATTTTTCGCCTTAACACAAATTTGTTTTAACGCCGCTAATTTCTTTAACGCATTAACACAATCGATCTTTCAGAGGTCGTAGCAGGCTCAGTTTTACAGCTAGAGTGAAGATACTGGTATGATATAAAACTAGAAAGGAATCCATTGGTACTAGCCATGTCATAGTAGCTTTTTGCGAAGGAGGTTACATAACGCTCCAAACTTGTGCTAAATTTGGATGATAAAAAACAGTTGTGGCCATTTTCAAAGAGGTCCCTTGACCTCTGACCTCAAGATATGTGAATGAAAATGGGTTTTATGGGTACCCACGAGTCTCCCCTTTACAGACATGCTCACTTTATCATACAGTTTGGTGCAAGTCATAGTCAAGTCAGCACACTGACACACTAAATGCAGTACCTGTGAGGGTTTCTGGACAATATTTGTCATTGTTTTGTGTTGTTAATTGATTTCCAATAATGAATATATACATACATTTGCATAAAGCAAGCATATATGCCCACTCACATGTTGATAAGAGTATTAAATACTTGACAAATCTCCCTATAAGATACATTTTGAAAAGATAAAAAAATGTGTGATTAATCATGGACAATCATGCAATTCAACATTTTAATCAATTGACAGCCTTTAAAAAAGACATAAGAATTTTTCCAGATAAAAATGAGCTTTAATATTCTTTTCTGTATTAAACAAATGATTATAATAACATTATTACCTGAATCAAACTTCTATTGGTACCCCACCTTTTAAATGCTCCAACTTTCCTTTGCCTATTGTTATGCGTCTTTCACTAATGCATACAGATTGCCCAGTTTAAAGAGCACCCCACTTTGTTGGCTTTAATTAAATGTGGAATACTTAAGTGCAGCCTGAGCGGCTAATGCTGCTCCCCTGATGTTTAGGTCACCATCTAATGTCCAGTGGGGGTGGGCTCTTGTCAATACCTCAACATGTTCTCAGTAGCCTGCTACTTTTTGCTCCCATGAGACACAGAAACATCATGTAGTGACAAATGAGGACATGTCAAGAGCATTCAACAATTTAAACCCATGCTGGCTTTTTTGCCTATAAAAAAGATAAATGTTTAATGCTAATGACAATTAGCTTTTGGCCAATCAGTCTATTTGTAGTCTTGCAAAGTTACTTTGCGATGCAGTTCCTTCAGAGTGCTGTTTAACCAAAGCTCTTTGTCTTTATATACACCTCTTAATTCATTTGATGAGTCTTGGGCACTCATGCCTTCAGGCTCTTATCCAGTGGCACTTTTAATTTAATGGAAGTTGTTTCAACAAAGTTCAAATTGACAGGCCGACTGTTTCACACTTGTCTTACTCCCATAGGGCAGCTAAGGCTTATGACAAAAGTTTCATCTTTGGTGTGCCAAGTAAGAAAACAAATTGATTTTGAAACATGAAGGTTAGCAGAACCTTGTAAGAAATCTCTACAAATAAGTCCACAACTAAGGTGCAACACCCTAAAACAATTAAAAATTATTTAAGGTGCTAAATGCAAGATTGGGAGCACTTCTATTGGCTCCGCATGGCTCTCAACATGGCGACGGCTTAGCCGGTGGCTCGAAGCTATTGGTGCTAACAGTGCTAACAGTGCTAACAGTGAATACGATGGCAACAGTGCTGACAAAGCTAACAGTGTTAACCTGGGGGGGCGGAACCAGAGGGTGGCTGCTACACTTTCGCAAATTCGCTGTTGGTCAGCTGTAACCGCCGTATGAGAGCAGTGCAGAGAGGTGGCTGTGAGCTAGCCAGAGGAGTACGCTCACATGCACTAAAAGGCACATGCGGCTAACCCGGCTATGCCAACACACACAGAGAGAGAGAGCAACTTCATTCTCTGCTCAGGTAGATATTACTCCAAAATAGCAAATAGCGTGCTGACGGATTCAGGAGTTTGTGTTTTTAGTAGGGCTGTCAAAATTAACACGATAATAAGACGTTAACGCAAATTTGTTTTAACGGCACTAATTTCTTTAACGCATTAATGCAACTTGCAATTTTTAGGTTGTAGCGGGCTCAAATGTAAAGATACTGGCATTATATGAAACTAGAAAACCAACCATGTCACACTAGCTTGTCCTAAAGGAGGCTAAATAATGCTCCAAAAAAGGCTAAATTTTGGCCAGGAAAAAAAAGGGGTCTCTTGACCTCTGACCTCAAGATATGTGAATGAAAATGGGTTCTACGGGTACCCACGAGTCTCCCCTTTACAGACATGCCCACTTTATGATAATCACATGCAATTTGGGGCAAGTCATAGTCAAGTCAGCTGTTACGACCCGGCCTAGGGGAAACCCTGGCGTAACATGAATAATGAGGCTCCCCTCTCCCAAACTCCCAAAGAAAACCAGTAATGAGGAATTTGCAGCCTTTTAAAAGTTGATTTACTCATCTTCAGGGTAGGCTATAGCAAAATAATAAACAAAACACAGCTCAACAACCTAAACTTACCTACTTAAAAGAAAGGAAACAAAAGACAAATACTAACCTAACTCCTACCGAAAAACAGGAGGAAAAAGGGTTAAACAAAAGGCTGCCTACCCCTACCAAACCTGGGCTGTATTATTTGTTTGCAAATGTCATTACAATTCGCTGTTTTTTCTTGCTGGCCGTCTTGGAGGCAGTTGAGAAAGGAGAGCCCCCCTGGGACTGAAGGAACCCGGCCTTTTGAATCGGTGTCTTGAGGCTGGAACCAATCAGCTCTCTGGATCAATCTACACACCTAAACCCAATCAGCCACCTAGCCGAGCTAACCTGCAGCTCATCACACACACACACACACACACACACACACATTACAGAAAGAGAGACAGAGAGAACATAAGGATCCAGCACAGAGCACATTACAGCACATGCACAGAATACAGAAATACATGTTTATACGACCTCGGGGTCATAAC
>CAKAOH010022916.1:0-15037 GCA_916701665.1 Sebastiscus tertius | reverse complement strand
TGTTTTCCTGTACTTATGTATATAAAATGTTGTTTTTTATGTGAAAACTAATAAACAAAGTGGGAAAAAAAGGTTCCCAAGGAAAGGTTATATATATAACGTTCTACCTACTTACGTTTTTCATCTGTTTTCGCTCATCACTTTTTAATAGTGTTGGGACTACGGAGCAAATGAGCTGTTATGCTAACAAGTGCACATTCACATTTTTGAAATGTCTGTGCTGAATAATGTGCATTGTACCCTGCAAATAAACAATTTTAAACAAAAATGATGCATCAAGGTGATGACGTATCTTGATTTCTCAAGCATTTCATTTGGTGAATTGGCCAAAAACAGACACTCCTGTCCTGCCTTCATTGCAATAAACTCTAACTGTGGACAGAAAACAAGAACTGCTCCCACGTTTGGCAGTACGGTGTGTACTACCTGTATTAC
The DNA here is from genome assembly GCA_916701665.1 of Sebastiscus tertius. Taxonomy (NCBI): domain Eukaryota; kingdom Metazoa; phylum Chordata; class Actinopteri; order Perciformes; family Sebastidae; genus Sebastiscus; species Sebastiscus tertius. The sequence continues at coordinate 14,602 of CAKAOH010022916.1, read as the reverse complement.
CTATGTACTACATTAGCAGAGATGCTTCTGAGGTGGACCTGTTAGAACAGCTGCTGTGTTACAATGACCTTTGACCTCTACAGTGAGCAGAGAAACAAAAAGCAGCTTGTCTCATATTAACCTTCCCGAACAGCAGCCGTTAATAAAGAGGCAAAGTGCCTCTTGTTCTTTCCACTATTTAAAACAGAAAGCATGACATCAGAGTTTGCAGACAGTACATTCTGGAGATTCATCTACAAAGTGAATTAATTACGAGTGACTATATCACACAATATGTGGTGTAATAATTTGGATCATTCTCTGTAAAGTATCTAATATCTCACTAATCTGCTGCTTAGCTGGATAAATCCTGAACATTATAATCCCCCCACTTATGTGCTATAACATGACGGCTCAGTGGGTGTCCTGTAACTGAAGTCCAGATTTCAGAGGATTATCACAGCAATCTTAATTTCATGTCAGTTAAAGGTTTCGGCCACTTTGGTCCTCTGGATCTAAGCTGAACAAAGTCTGGGCAGCAGGATGGGCTGTGATTTCTGTGTGTGTGTGCAAAGTAAAACATTGATTAACCAATAAAAGGCTCAGGGAGGGAGGAGAACCTGTGGGGTCTGCAGGAAATTGCAGCCGTACAACTCACAGCTGGGAACAAATCTTCAGTGGAGCCGATTCAGCATCACGACGTGGTCTATCTCTAACCTTCGTAATCTTAACCCCTGCTACGTTATACACCTGGTACTAACGTGTGATCTGTATATGGATACTAGGATATAAGGGTTCTTGTTTTCTCAATTCTGCCCGCATTGTGATTGAATCTCTATATGCATATTAGGCAGGTAGAGCTGGTGGACTTGTCAACAAACATGGTGCATCCCAGGTCAGTGGAAGTGATGCAGCTGTACGGGCTCTACTTAGTCAGCCTGGTCGCATGAAAAGGATGTATGAATGATGAGATAATTTACAAGACATTTGGCATGCAATAAGAACACCTTTCATGTTTTTGCCGTGTCATTTGTACGCCACGTAGTCTGTACTGACTGCAATGTAAATGCATCCGCTTAATATGCTACGCTCAGAGCTAGTGACGTAGAATTAAAAAGTGAGAAAGACTGCTGATGGCGGGCCGGAGGGGAGGTGGATGGATCCAACAAACACAGGACTTTCAACAAGGAGACTGATGTTCAGGACCAGTTTTGTTTTGTAAGTTAGTGACGTTTTTGACGTGTTTTTTGTGACATTTGTGACATGTTTTGAGTACTTCTGTTACATTGTTTCTGTACGTATTTTACTCAGTGACGTACTTATTTTAAGCCCAACCATGATGTTATTCCTAAACCTAACTAAGTGGTTTTGTTGCTTAACTGCGGACTTTACCGTAGATTTGTTGCGTGGCGTACAAATGAAATGCAGAAAGCCTAAAAGGTGTCCTCATGACACGCATAATGTCCTTGTAATGTCGTGCTATTTATACGCATTCCCATGAGATCGGGATGACTTATTTTACTTTTGCAGCTACAGGGGCTGTCTGTAGTTTTTTTGCTGGGTTTGCTTGAGATAGCAGGAAAAGGCGTAATTATAGCAAAGTGACCTTTCAACTTGTTAGAGAGATATTTATCTTAAACCAGCATTAATAGATTTTTTTGTCCACTTGAGGGCGTTTACATATTATCTCCTTACAAAGTTTTCGTTCCTAACGTGTTAGCAAACAGTTGCCTATTTACACATCCAGCAGAAAAGGAGTAACATCAGCATTCACTTGGAGTTGTGTTTCTGTCCGCCTAAAAGATGTCATTCCAATATTCTCCCTCCTTTTAGCTCTGCTTTTGGTCTCCACTAACCAAATAGAGCGAGATGGCTAAGGTGAGGAATTGACCTCGAATGGTTAAGGTCAGGATAGGCCGTTGGGTTCTCGCACGTTTTTGCAACTTGGGGGTTAACTTCTAAACATGACCAACTTTGACCTTGGTTGCAGCTTGTGTTAAATGCTTTAATCTTTATCCACATAACCAGATACAAATTGCATCGTGGTAATACCAGGCGCAATCATAAAAACACCGAAGCTTTCATTCTAACTGCGAATAGCCTAATAAAGAAAGTGTGAGTGAGCATGAGGGGAGATGATTTGCAGAATCTTACTTTTGTGACGACAGTCTTCCCTTTTTCTGACAAATGCCTCTCCACGTACCCTGAAGACAGCAGATCACTGGGAACAGAGAGGAAAGAAAAAAGAGAATTAAAGTCAGAAAATGTGTGATTTTCATTCAAGTGTCACTCAGATATGCGGGCGAGCTTGTATTTTATAGGATGATTGTATTCAGGCTTGGCAGCACGGTGCTTCAGAGCATCAACCCGGCTAATTATGACCAGCGTACGGGGACAAGGCTATTTTCAGCACACAAACTCACACAAACACAATTATACAAATCCAGCCTTCTAGAAAATGTCTGGTGCGTGTGTGTGTGTGTGTGTGTGTGTGTGTGTGTGTGTGTGTGTGTGTGTGTGTGTGTGACTATCCAAGGAATGAAGGACAAGTGAAGGTCAGTAAGTAGTAAAAGAAGTGACACAGGCAGAATGGGAAAGAGGCAGGAAATAAATAAATTGAGAGAGCAAGGAAGAGAAAGAGTGGCATAAATAAGAGGAAATCAGTCTCTGTGTGCTTCCTCAGCAGAGCTGGACCCAAGAATCCCAACGGAGGCACACACTGCAGGCCCAATCTGAGACAGAGATGTATGAGCTATAGTGCACATAAAGCCACACACACATACACACACACACACAGGAATGCGGTATATGAATGAGGATTTGTCCCTTCTTCAGCCTTTTTAAAAAAATATATTATACAGTTAAAGGATTTTAGCCTCTTAACTCACAATTAGATGACCTGAGCATGGACACACACACACACACACACACACACACAAACACAAACACAAAGCAGTGTAGAAGTGGGCTTTTATTTCTCTATATTTACATTCAGTGAGCGGTGCCAACAATAATCTGAGGCTTGTATACACACAAATACAAATACAAAGACACACACACACACACAAACACACACACACACACACACACACATACACGCACACACAATGCAAATGCTAAGAACAAATAAAATCCAACCTTGCACCAGAAGACAGCAGTATAAAAATCAAACAGTACGATCAGCATAACAAACTCATTCTATCAGATTCAACTTTAGTATACATTTGCTGAATCAGCGGCCTTGAAATACTTTCCAAAACAACTAAATCAATGGCGAGACTGTTTATCAGTCAGCGTCCAGGAATTGACATAAAAATGTGCAAACGAAACACTATGCGCTATGCGGTGTATCTGAACAGCCCACTAGCCGCACTGAACCAGAGAGCCATCAATCAACTCCAACTTCCTGTCAACATCCAGACATCGACGAGTAGGTGGGATGAATTTTCACCTTGTTCTCCCACCAAACAAACCGCCAGCCTCTTTTTCAGTGTCACTTAAGCAGGTTGAGGTTACAATGACGGAGGGAAAATGTGATGTCACTGCATTAATTAAAGGGGCTAAATTGTGTGAGTGTTGATATAGCAGCAAACAACTTAAGTAGTCGGTTAATGTAAATTATGTCGGTCCCAGTGTGTGTGCCCCACTGGATGGCTAATCGCTGCTGCTCTGCACTACGCTCGCTGATAACGCTGTCCCGACCCACGGCGTTGTCGCAGAAGCATAACGCCCACCCTCCGGTTCCCCCCCAGCTAAACACTGTTAGCTCTGTTAGCCACCAGCTCAGCCGTCGCCACGTTGAGAGCCATGTGGAGGCAATAGATATGTTCTGAATTTCATGTTAACACCTTTAAGATATGAAAAAATAAATAAAATTGGAGAAACATTAGAACATTACTATACAGCTAAAAACTGCTGTACCGAATACCATTGTTTGGGCTTCGAAGCTTCGGTGAAAACTATTTGAAGGTATTCAAAGCAGCAGGCTGACATGTTCTTATGTCTGTCTGTCTCCACAGACAAAACACAACGGTTTTGTAATCTTTGGACAGAGCCAGGCTATCTGTTTCCCTCGTTTCCAGTCTTTATGCTATGCTAAGCTAACCAGCTGCTTGCTGTGGCTTCATATTTTGCAGACAGACATGAAAGTGGGATCAATCTTCCAATCTAACTCTCTGCAAAAAAGCAAATAAAGGTCTTTCCCAAAATGTTGACATGTTGATTTTTGTAAAAATGTTGATAATGCAGCTTAAAGATGTCCAATTTATAAGTCTGTTTTGGCATGAATCAGCTCAAGGTATTAATAGATTTTTTTTATATCCACCATTTCAAAAACAGTGATATCTTTGACAAAAGCACAGACTGTTGAAAGCAAAGAAAAATCAGTTACTGTAATGAGTCATCGCCGATGGAAGGAAATCGTTTTGCTTTTGATGGCAGACGCATCATGTGTTTTTCAAACATTATCTGAGCTTTCTGTCAGGAAGTAAAAGTTTTCCAAAGATGATATACCGTATATTATTCAAATGAACCCCCTGACATCAGCGTGCACACACACACACGCACAGGAGGCTGCTTTCTAAGTTGACTAATGGGCAGTTTGCTACAGCAATAAAAAACATGCAGGGAAAGAGGAGAGAGAGAGGGAGGTAAAATGGAAAGAGGGAGAGAACGGCTGTCAAGGGGGGAATAATGAGACAGAGGAAAGGAAAGAGACGACGAAAGTTAAAAGAAGGAAGCACAAGGTGTGAATAAAGAGATCAAGGCCCTAACACATATCCCATCATGCACTGCCATAAAGCTCTCTCCTGGGGCAAAACCCTGTATCTGTAAAACAGGCAACCCCCATTGTACACACTTCACACCTCAGACTTCCATCAACATCCTGCAAATTAAAGGCGCCGCGACTCTTGAGACGCAAGTAACATTTTATCAGCATTTTGCATCAAAAAGAACCGCCGTCAAAATATTCACACGCTCCTGCGATGAAGACGTTTGCTGTGTGCATGAGAGTCCCTAGGTCACAGGCGCGCGCTGTTAGCCTTTGTTCTGCTGGGATGTGTGTTTAAGATTCAGAGCTTGTGATCTTTATCCAACCCCACGCTGAGCCCAGACAGGGGGAGCAAGCGAGGAGCATACTGAGGCAGCAAGGCAGACGCACGGGCCTCTAATGGAGGACGCCGATAACAGATTTCAGCTTTCGTCATTACGGGATTTAAATAATTTATTTGACAGACAAAGACGCAAACTCAGCTTCGACCCCATCCCCCACACAAATGTAGAAGACACACAGCCCCTCCTCTTCGTGTTAACATGCGTACTCACATATGTATAAATGCATAACCGACCGCTTTGCCTCTTTGTAGCTTCATGACAGAATGACAGGGATGCAAACAGACTTACTCTCGTGCGCTGTTTGCATGTGAGCCATCTCTCTGTGGACATAAATGCTGCAAACTTTCAACATAAATGATGATCAGAGGGAGGCGGTTTGTAAAACGAAGCTGAAGATTTCATAAACAAGAGTAAACAGAAAAAAGGGATGGGGGAATCAGAAGTAGTTCATAAATGTAATAAATTATCACATCATTACACCATTCAAGAGCTTATGTAACAGATTTATGGTGGCACAAGTGGTCTATGTCTCATGTCAGACATATTTGTGTGGCATCTGGCCTAAAGGTGCCAGACCAGATGTGTGTGCTGCAACACAAGACGGAGGGAAACAGCACCCACATCTCCTGCTCATTCAGAGTCTGTTACTGTCATTATCTCAGCTCATTGCTTTTCTAAATAGTCTGCTCGTCCTCCGTTGTACCGGAGGAGAATTTTCTTGGCTCCGTCGCCGCGGCAACATCTGTTTTGAGAGCTGCCGTCCAGCTGTCAATCAGGCCTGGAGGAGATTTCAGAGGTGGATCCGCAGACGCTCCACTTTCAGCTGAAAACATTTCATAGCCAATCTAGAGCAGCTATTTACATAGTAATCACATCCCTCTCTCGCTTCCTCTACACTTTAACGTCAGTCAGCCCACACACACACACAAATCTAAGAGCACTGACGTCTGCTTCAGCTGGGAAAATGTTGCTCTGAAAAGACTTATTCAACTTTATTAAGTGGGTCTTCAGGAGGTGAGAACTGACTGAAGCAGTGAGAAAAAACGAGCGCACTGAGTCCGTCTGGCTGTCAGTCACGTCAAAAACTTCAAACTTCCCTTCTAAAGCATTTCTTTTGCGAGTTGCTGTGGGCGAAGACGTCTGCTGTGGCAACCCGTGTTCGATCTCCTGAGGTGAATCATGCACACAAACACACACGCACACACCAACCAAGTTTCCATGTGGTCTAAAATTCCTCTCACGATCTGTGTCGCCAAGCACCGCCATGACACTGGGATGAAAAACAGCACATAAAGGACAGATTGGCAGGACTAATGTTTATGTGTGTGTGTGTGTGTGTGTGTGTGTGTGTGTGTGTGTGTGTGTGTGTGTGTGTGTGTGTGTGTGTATGTGTGTGTGTGTGAGTGGATTGGCACAAGTGTTGGGGTAGCAGGCTTTTCATTGCTTTCACGCAGGCCAATCTAGCTGCTTTCAAAGACTCTTCTTGATACACCCAAAACACCCAAACATAAGCACAAGTTTAAAAAAAATGAAGCAAATTTAATAAGATGCGTCCGTACGTTTACGTCCATACACAAGCACTGTAGTCATCAAATGGACTTCTGCTCCATATATGGATTTCTTTCCATTTAACCCGGTAATAAAAAGGGCACCGGCGCACAAAGGACTGAACATGTGCTGTGTCAGGCGTCCGTAATGAGGATGGGGGGAGTGCTGAGGAAAGAGCCGGGAGAAGTGCACCAGAGAAAACATGAGGAGGGGAGGCGGGGGGGTTGCAGCAAGATGGAAAGGTGGATAAGGGAAATAAAGATGTGAAAAGGAGAGAAGAGAGGGGGGTGGAGGTTTCTCGTTGGGGAAAGCTGCAGCTGCTTTCACCTGCCTATACCACTACCCCCTTCTCTAGCCTCAGCCTCCCTCCCACTGAGGCCTCATTAAAGGTCTCCAGGCTATAATTCATTCACTCTCCAATCACTTATCAGACATGCAATTCCACCGGCACACTCACTGGGATCCCTCCTCTTATTGCACAGGGAATACTGACGCTCACAAACAAGAAATGTTGATGCTAAATAGAACCAAAAAAAAGAAGAAGAATGAAGCAGAAAGCGTATGCTCCCGCTCTTCGGATCTATATAGCACGCATCATACAAGCTAAATAGAGTTGACTCCTGAATTATGCAGTGGACGGGGATGTTGCGTGCACGAAGGAGAACATGCAGATCTATATCTGTGACAACACGTGAATTGTTATCAAACTCCACGCCATGCAAACAGGGTCAACAGATACAGACTTTTGGAGCCCTGTGCACTTGGGACCAAGTAATCATGACTTGTTTACTTTTTTATGCTCAGCTGATAAGATTATCCTGTTTTATGCCCTAACATCATTATGTGTGTGTTTGTGGGTGAATTTGGTCTCCATCTATCCACTGACTCCATCAGACTTTGTTACAGCGGTTAAATAGTTAATCTGCTGACAGTAAATTATCATTTCGATTGATTTTTATTCAGCATGACAGAGGAAAGGGAGTAATCTACAAGAGACAATAGTCTTTAGAGAGGCATTAGTATCTTTTCCTGCTGAGAGAACAACAGTGTTTCCTTCTGTCCCCGTCCTCAGCGAGAGTCGGCTCCTGGATCTCTCTTTGTCTCTACTAATCCTCCACACTGAGTCGAGACGGCTCGATAGAAAAGAGAGGGGGGAACGAAGGGGGAGTAAATAAAACAATATAAGGAGATGGGAAGAAGGAAGCTGGAGATGGAGCATAAAAGAGAAGACCAGTAATTCAACGCTTGACATCCTGCAAAGTCTACACACACATACCCTTCACATTTTTAAGGATGGTGATGTCACCACTTTGGTCCAGACTGAAATATCTGTATTTATGGATTGCCATGAAATTTTGTGCAGACATTCATTGTGCCCAGATGATGAACCCTAATGACTTTGGTGATCCCCTGACTTTTCCTCTGACACCACCACAAGGTTTGCGATTGTGGTTTTGAGTGAAACGTCTCAGCAGCTATTGGATGGTTTGTCATAAAACAGTTTCTGGTTGCTAGTGTTTTTCCTCCTGTCCGTACTTGCCCTGGAGAGATCCCATCCTGACACAATCCCACTGTAAGTGATGGTGGACGAAATCCACAATCCTCGTTCTGGACAAAAAAATCATTCTAAAGTACAGCTGAAGCCAAAATGAGATTTTAAGCAGTCTGAGTTTGACAATCAAGTGGGTATCTTTTACTGCAAAATTCCTTGATTTGATTTCCCTGGACAGTGTTTCCTTGCTGAGCTGCGATGGAGGGATAATACTATTAAAAGGAGATTTCTTACAATCTCTTGACTCACAAGTCAGTTTCTAAATGCTTCGCCCAACTAGAAACTGAAGACAAATCTGCCTGGTTTCGTTGCTTAAACTGGGTGGAAACAATTAACCAAAAAAAAACCTGCATAGCAGAACCAATCGAAAGTCTTCAGGAAGGCCCTTCATATTGGGGCGGTGACATGCAGAAGTCGTGCGCTTGTAAAGTCTTAACAGAAACATGCACAGAACTGTTGTCGCTGCAGCTGCTCTGCTAACATGCTAACAGAAACACACAGACAGTTCACTCAGTTGCTGCTGTTTCAAAAAATAGAAACAAACTCGGAGCTCTCCTCCCGCCAGTAAACGGCTCCAGAATGTGACTCGTGCTCGATGCAGAATCAAACCCGCCATCTGTCCGGCTGCTCAGCAGTAGCTCTTCCACGTTATATGATGGCTCAGCCGCAGTCACAGGAGAAAACGTGTTTGTGCCAAAACATATTCATCGGTTAAAAACAAACACAGTCAGGAGTGCCCCGGGGGGCCCCGGTAACTCACATGGTAGAGCAGGCGCCCTATGTACCAAAGGCTGAGTCCCTGCCGCAGCAGCTCAGGGTTCGAATCGTTCGCTGCATGTCATCGCCTCTCTCTCCGCATTTCACGACTATCACTATCTCTGTCAAATAAAGGCAAAAGCCGAGAAAAAAAAACACGGTCATGTCTAGAAGGTAACCCACAAGTTGTGAAAACTCTTGCGAGACTCGTTGCCCAACGAACTATCCCAACCTTAACTATTCAAGGTCAATGCCTAACCTCAACCATCTTGCGAGAGTTTCGACTGAAGCCTCATGTGAACTTTGGCTGATCTCTCAATGGGCAGTATGAACACGAGGAATTTTGCAGCGACCAAAAACTGCGACAGATTTTAAAAATGTGAACCTTCCCTTTAATCTAAACTGTTTATCTGTTCTCAAATATGCCTAAAGAACTCCTGCAGGGCCTCTGAAGTGCGACACGTCTTTAAGAACACAACACAAACATATATGTACACGCTGTAACTGCAAACATCCATACTGCTATTTGTTCTTCTAAAGTAACCCTGCTCACCTCCATAAAATGAATCTGTATCCACCTTCCTGACACACGCCACAAAACACACTCACTCCCTTATATTACCAGGACATACTGTATATACACAGTCCTGGATGTGACGCTGAGCCAAACACTATCTGTAATATAGTGTTTGTGAGCACTGAGTTTTCTCACAGACGCACTCACAAACACAATTCCCAATGTGATAACTAAAGCTACAGTATCTGCTAAAGTGTGCGCATGTGTGTGTGATCGGATGACGCACAGATCAGAGAGAGGAGTCCTGCCGGAGGCGAGAAGAGCAGAAGAAAGTAGGAGATAGGGTTTGGGAGAGGAGAGGAAGAGAGGAAGCGGGGACTATTTTCTTTTTAGGGTACTCCTTTCAAGTACCTCCCTCGAGCATGCACACACACACACACACACACACACACACACACACACACACACACACACACACACACACACACACACACACACACACACACACCACTATCTCTCCCTATCTCCTGCACTTACTCAACCCACCCACCAAGACTCAAGGGTGCATGAAGGACATCCACACATCTCTCTCTCTCTGTCCTCTTCTTTCTCCTCATCCTTAACTATTTCTTTCTCTCCCTCTCTCTCTCTCACACACACACACACACACACTCTCCTCTCTGTGTTTTTCTCATTAAGTCCGCAGTAAATCAGATCACGCCTCTCTGCAATAAATTACAGATCCGGGAACGGAGGAGGAGAGACATAGATGGAGGTGGAAAAGGAGGAGAAGAGTGGAGTTGGGTTGTAGCAATGTCAGGATGCAGGCAGCGAGATACGGGTGGATGATAAATGATCTTGGAATGGGACATGAGAGAGAGTTAAATCACATACACGTGAAGATGCAAGGCTGCATGCACATGTACGTACAAGCGACGCACGCATTAATACACACATGCACGCGCACACGGCACAGGGACACACCACAGCACCAGCGCCTTTCACGGTCCGAGGCAGCTGGATGCCTGCACACATTTTAGGGATCGAATGGCCAAAGTCCACTCAATGTCGTGAAGTTAACACTGACATGACATCATCGGAACGGCATTTTGATGCACTTATTTGTCCTGCGAGTGAACAAGAGATAATTGTTAGTTAAAAAATACTTTTATAACCAGCGTCTCCTCCCACTGTGCTGCTCAAAAACAAGTAGGATGAGATGTTTTGGTCGTCAGGGTTCCACTCATCTTGCACAAAGAAGACACTGTTAGATGACATTTAGAGCATTTGCAAGGCTTGGATGGGCAAGTTGAATCATCAATTCAAACAATGAGCAAGATGTTCGAAAATATCTGGTTCTTTGATACTGGAAACGTATAATATAATTACATAATAATAGAAACATCATGCTAATGTACTGCTGCAACACACAGTGAGTTAGTTGAGCTAGCTGCTAGCTTGTAAACTAGTTAAAGGACTTTTTAAATCCGATATCTGAGGCATGTGTGGTAGCGTTAGGTCATATGACCTCTTCAGAAATGTGGATGTGTGCTCCCAGCTTCGAGAATTTATTAGCAGACTGTTTGAAACGGTCAAGACCGAGACTTTTGACTTTTCTACAGTCGGCAATAACCACCTGAAGTTAAAAGATAAACCGGAAATAACTAAGAAAATGGGTGGGTCGCCTAACATCAACACCAGGGTGCATGACAGTAACATTAATATTAAGTTTGGCCATTTCTACCTCATGTAGGATGTCTTATTAAAGGTACCCTGCGGAGTTTTTTTACCACTAGTAGTGCTACGGAGCTGCACATGTCCTGACGCGGTTTTCACGCTGTAATTGATGTTTAATTGATGGCAGTAACACACAAAGAAATATAAATGTGCCGACAAATGAGAGGAAGAAGACTGTTAGCGAGCACATATGGATGTAACGATCCTTAGTTTGAAATATTTTTTTAACCCTTTGAACTCTGCAATAGAAATGGTCCGCCAGTGCCTACATTGGTATTTATGCTTACTGTGATGTAATTTCTTGGAAGATCTTCAAATGCTTCATATCCCTAAAATCTGTACAACCCAAGCTTAAAGGTTATATAAGTCAGTAAACCATAATAATTTATAAAAAGTATTGAAATTGTGTCATAAATTTAAAAAGAATTAAAAATCAGACGTTTTTTTCATAAAATGTTACTAAATACACACAAAACATATTGATCCTAATATTCTGAATGTAGAAACATGAACAAAATATTTTTTAATAAGTTATTTGAACTATGCACATTGTTTACTTTTTGAGATATGCACATTTTTATGAGCAGATGATGAGCATTTTATGAGCTTGGCCACCCGCGGGAGGTCCGTATTTAAAGGATTAAATCTCAGCTTGCAAATGTTATATGAGGACAAAAATGCTTTCAACACGTTTGTCGGGCCTCAAGGATACACACAATGCATTTTGATGAACAACAATGCATGTAAACATAACTTTGTTTGCAAAAAAGTTTGACACCTAGAATGATTCTTTCTGTGAGCTCAAGTAAGCAAGAGGCAGACTGACAGATCACACGTGTGGTCACAACCACTGCGTCATAGAGGATACACCTACAGTTATTAAGGCAGCAGCTTGGTGGAATGAAAGTGAAAATGCGAAGTATTAAGGCAAAAAGGTGCAAGTTAATACACTTTAAAGGTGATCCAAAACTTAACTTCACCAACACGTGCGAGTGAAATTAAAGAAACAGAGATCAGTAATTTGTAGGGATACTGCACAATATCGGGCCTACAAATTTATTACGTATTATTTAGCTAATTAAATTAGAGTGGATAAATTATCGGCCGATAATGCGAAACCAAATTGCTTTCATTGACAAACAAGCATCTATTCACTCTGATACAGTATGTGTTGGTATGCACCTTTACAGTTGGTTTATAAACACAGAAAAGAAGAACAAGCGCGCCACGCCGACTAGAGAGTTAAACATTTTTCACAGTTTCAGAAGACAACACGATTCCAATTTGAAATACAAGTTTTTTTTATGCACTTTACTAGAATTTTTTTTTTTTACATTTAAACAGTCAGACCTGCTCTTTGTTTTTGTTGTGTTAACAATAGTGATGCTAGTTAGATAAGGTCAGGTCAGAGCTGTAGAACATTAAATCATCCATCCTTTGCTCACTACACTTAGCCTTTCTTACCCTCAGGTGTGCATAAACTACAAGTTATGAACTTCTTTTTAAAATACAAAAATGGGAAATCATCGGTTATCTTATCGGTATCGGCCATGAGAAGCCGGTACTTATCGGTCATCGGTATCGGCTGAAAAAAAACCCATCTTTGTTTATCTGAATCTCTTTGTTTTCCTCCTCTTACGTATTGATCCTCCCCTTATCCGTCTGAGCCTCATTTCTTTCGATCCCGTCTTGTTATCACTAATTAAGACAACACTTTACGGGCCTCTTCTGCACCTGAGGCCCAACGACACGACACACACACAAAGACTCAGCAGCGGCTTTTTACACCCTATTGACAACTGCGGTGGTTGAATCAACCGTCTTCACACACACATCCCTTCCCCAAGCACAGACGCACCAACACATGCGCACATTCATCAAATCACTGAACCGTGGGATGTTTGGTTAGCTTCTTGCCTAACATAGGCAGTAAGAGGGACCCCAATGTTATATCAGTGCTCTATCCCCACTAACACTGTCATCCGCTGGTGCACACACACACCTCCCTTCACAAAGATGAATAATGCGTTATAATAGCATTGCCTCCAACTGACCCTCAGCATTTGCATGAAGTATTTGAGTGCATGCAGGGAAAGCTGAAACGACATAGTAGTAGAAATACTAATGCACTGAGTGTCTGTCGGTGTCAACATCGCACATGAGGAGAGGGAGAAGCCCTCTTCTCTTTATGCTGCTGCAGCCGATTATTTTCGTAACACTGAAGAGGTTGTGAAACTCTCCGGTCCCAGTTGGACCTGTCCACCTCTTCTTCTCTCTGTCTGCACTCACATATTGTCATACATACATAACCTTCATAATGTATGAATACAAAAATCACACAGATATGTTCCCTCTGTAGTAGTTTGTTGAATATATATTGTGAATACATGTGATATAATAATAGCTTTTCTAATTAATGTGATGAAAATATAGGTGATAGGAACTGGCCTGGTAGACGTTTGTTTCAACAACACAATGAGTTAGGACTGAGCAATAATTAAATACTATCATTTAATTAACTTTCAGTGGAATTATATTGTCACAATGGGAACATATCATGTTATACTGTAGCAAAAATAAGCAAGTTGTAATTTCAAAATGATTGATGTTTATAATAATTTTTACATCAATTTGATCATGTCATATAGAAGTTTGCATGCATTTACTTTATTATTTATTATTGCAAATAACGATCATTTTCATTACTAAACTCTTCTATATTCAAGTGTCTTTGAGTTCTCTAAAAGCGCTATATAGGTTTAATTTAATTTATTATTATATTGTTTTTCAATTAATTAAATTATTATTCAATTATTTGGTCTATAAAATATCAGAAAACTGTGAAAAATGCCCCACGTTGACATATTCAATTTGCTTATTTTGTCCGACCAACAGTCCAAAACCCAAAGATAATCAGTTTACGATCATAGAAAACAACAGAAACAGCAAATCTTCAGAACCAAAAATTTTTTTTAGGCATTTTTGCTCGAAAAATTACTTAAACGGTTATTTTATTATCAAAATTATCTTTCTATCTATTTCTTATATAATCTATTAATATGAAGAAAATATTCTTACAATTATTGTGATATTGACTGTATCGTCCCACCCTACACTTAGTGGTATGACTTCTGATGGATGAGCAAAAAACAAACTTATCGAATCACGCACAACATACAGTATATAGTTTCTCTACCGCACTAATCAACTGTTCTGTACCAGTGCATAAAAGTGTGTGTTTAAGTGCAAGAGTATACAGTACTTTTGTGAAAAGGCAGTTATATGTAACGCTGTGCACGTGCATCATCTGAATGTTTCCCTTTCAACTCACGATGGACAAGTCGGAAACCATTACACACACACACACACACACACACACACACACACACACGCACACA
>CAKAOH010022913.1:0-151729 GCA_916701665.1 Sebastiscus tertius | reverse complement strand
GTCTGACAGCTGCAGGAAGGAAGCACTCCTTATGCAAATGTATGTATATATCTATTATTGGAAATCAATTAACAACACAAAACAATGACAGATATTGTCCAGAAACCCTCACAGGTACTGCATTTAGCATAATACAATATGCTCCAATCATAACATGGCAAACTGCAGCCCAACAGGCAACAACAGCTGTCAGTGTGTCAGTGTGCTGACTTGACTATGACTTGCCCCAAACTGCATGTGATTATCATAAAGTGGGCATGTCTGTAAAGGGGAGACTCGTGGGTACCCAGAGAACCCATTTACATTCACTGATCTGGAGGTCAGAGGTCAAGGGACTCCTTTGAAAATGGCCATGCCAGTTTTTCCACACCAAAACGTAGCTTAAGTTTGGAGCATTAGTTAACCTCCTTCCCGACAAGCTAGTATGACATGGTTGGTACCAATGGATTCATTAGGTTTTGTATTTTCAAATGATCTTCACTCTAGCTTTAAAACTGAGCCCACTACAACCTTAGAATCACAAGTTGCGTTAGAGTAATTAGTGGCGTTAAAACAAATTTGCGTTAAGACAGACAGCCCTATAATTCAATATTAAAAAGCTTTTTTAAGTGTGCATAGTTTTCCTGTTTCCTGACATATACTGTAAATGCATGTGTGCACATGTGAATGTGAGTAAATGCCTGCATGTGCATGTGCATGAACGTGTCCATACACCCGAGCCCCTGCAGGCCGGGATGTGTCACCTCTTTGTCTTGTCAGTGTTAATGTGAGCATGGCCAGCCAGGCGTGGAGCTGTGACAGATCAGCAGACGAACCCCTGCTACCCCACCCGCCTCCACCTCTCCCCTCGCCTCCCTGCCTTCAGCACATGGATTAAATATCCTTTACTGTCCAGGCATCACCGCTGGCATCATATGGGATTTTTATTTAATTTCAGGTCAGAACCTGTCCGTCACTGGTGCCCGGGCTGCGATGCATCACAGCGCCGGAGGACGCCCAGTGTGCAGCGGCGGGGTGGCAGAGAGGATCAGCGGTGATAGCCGTGTCACACTCATGGCTGATAACCATGAGAGTCACAGCAGCTTTAACCTGTGGCGTTAACTCGTACAGCAGCACATATATGGGGGGTATAGATTCAGTGTTGGTAGTTGTGACATGCAGGTACAGTGTGCTGACGCTGCGTAGCAAGCCCCTCCGTTAAGCTGACCTTTTCACGTGTGCAAAGCATCACGTACACAGTAAACATCGTGGCTTTGTGGCTGAGACTCTCTCATGCTGCTCGTGATGCTGAAATGTGAAAATGTTTGAACGCTGGAGCAGATGCAGACCTCAGATTTTGCAGTGATAACAGATCTTGTAGATAGAGTTAGTGCTTATCTAAATATGGCATCATAAACGCCAGCAGTCTTGTAGAGCAGGGTTCAAAAAACTCCCACCTCTTGGTTGGGGCCTCAGACCAGTCGGAGCCATCACATCGTATTAAACATGTTTGATTTGTTTGACTTAATCTGAGCCGGTAGTTTGAGTTGATCAGTGATGAAAATCTGAGGATCACAGTGTGAAATCTGCAAAACTCCCTTAATGATTAATGATCAGATTTTTAATGTATTCAAGTAGGGCTGCAACCAACGATTATTTTCAATATCGAGACTAGACTAATCGTATAATCGTATAAAATGTCAGAGGTGATGTCCTCAAATGTCTTGTTTTGTCCAAAACTCAAAGATATTCAGTTTAATATGTAGGGCTGCGTATTGGCAAGAATCTGGCGATACGATACGTATCATGATACAGGGGTAATGATTCAATATATTGTGTTTTTTTCTTTCTCTTTTTTCAAATTTAATTTTAGGAAAACTGTCATAGTGATATGAACACACCACCATATGTAGAAAATCTGAGGAAAAAAAAGTCACTGGGTTTGAAATGTCTCCTATGGGGACTAACATCATCACACATGAATACAATTGGACTCATTGGATCCACAAGAGTCTCAGTTTTACAGTGATACCAGTATGCAGAAATATTCAAATACACCATTTTAGAATAGATGGAAATAACACATTTGTACTGCATGCAAAAAAAACCTACTTGGTTTTTGCCCCCAAACTGCATGTGATTATTATAAAGTGGGCATATCTGATGTAAAGGGGAGACTTGTGGGTACCCATAGAACCCATTTACATTCACATATCTGGAGGTCAGAGGTCAAGGGACCCCTTTGAAAATGCCCATGCCAGTTTTTCTTCGCCAAAATGTAGCACAAGGTTGGAGTGTTATTTAACTTCCTTTGCGACAAACTAGTATGACATGGTTGGTACCAATGGATTCTTTAGGTATTCAAGTAAAACTTGTAATGTAAAACTCACAAATTATAAGCTACCTGTGTTCAAAATTAAATATAGTCTCATTTCCTCTTGCTGTGAAGTATCTACTCACCACAAAACACAGACATCGTGGGTGGACCCCACCCCACACACGACTGGCTGATATGTTATCTCGTCGGCGGCGATACTCAAAGTTAGTCAGTGGAAGCCTCATGACTCACAGAGTCGACATTATCTCCACTAACTGAGAGGCAGAGACCACTCATCATCACGTCCACATCCAGGTCAGCACAGTCATCAACTCTGCCTCGGTCTTCTGTGTAATAGGTTGTCGCGACTACAGAGTGGAAACTATCATTAATATCCTGTCTAGTGTCTCCTATCTGGCCATTTTTGTTTTTACTTGCAGTTCCTATGTATAATTCTCCAAATATACATTTTTTCCATCATCCCACAAACAAGCCTTTCAGCTCCCTGTAGGTGTCCCACCTTTGCAGTGTGTTTTGGTTATGAATGGGTTAATCGTGAGAGGAGATGGTGTCTTTGGTTGTTTCTTGCAGTTTTTTTCTGATGGTTAATTAGTCTGATAATCACACCATTTCATTTCACTGCATTCATTTATTGTAATCACTGGATAAATCTCAGATGTGGGCATGCAAAATCTGGCTAGTTGTTGACGTGGAGTGAAAGCTTTCAGTTAGATTAAAATGGAAATTATGACCAAAACGCACGCGGTAAACTCTCGGTGTTCTATGCATGAATCATACTGTTGTACAGAGGGCGTATGTTAACCACAGTAGTGCCAGGCATCATGCCAGACACTGAAACACAAGCAGCAGTACAAGAGCTTTGCCTGAATTAAAATAGTCTAAATTTGGCAAAATTCAGATTTAAATCAAACTGAATCTGTCATTTCGACCAGACATTCGATGCCAACACTTTGTACTCAACATTGTTTTATTCTTGGTGCTACACACAGAGTTTGATCAGTATTAAAAAAAAAGTATTGCGATTCAACACACAACCCTACATGGCTGTTTTAGAAAGACTGGACTGAAATGTGTCTCAAGCCTTTATCCTGCAGGTTGTACAGTATATTGGTGATTTCTTTTGCCTTTGAAGATGTAGCATACACTCTTATCTACCTAAGATTATTGAACTGTATATGTGCTCCTGCTGGATTGGGGTCAAATCAACCCACACATTTATCTTTTGTTTGTTCCAAATGTAAATTTCAGCACGTCAACGTTAAGGTTGAGTTTATTGTCTCTTGTCAGAGAAAATATTCTTAGAAAAGAAAAGAGGAATTGTTGCATTAAAAACATGTCACAATTAAATACTCAGTAAAATCACACTTTCAAAACCATAGCCCAGAATAAAATGAACCCAATAAATGAATCACACTACACACAAAAACATACCACTGTTAAAATGTGGTGTACTGGTGGTGTAGGTGTTAAACTTTCTGACCATGTAATTGCAACATCTCCAGATCGAGTCTAACAGAGCCCCTACCTCCCTCTGCCCTCATTCCTTGTTAGCTAATTAAGGCATAAAATTGATTTTAATTCCATTTACAAGTGTAAATGGATTTTTTTTTTCAAAAACCTGTGGTTGGGCTTCGCCATAATCATCCATTCCACCTTTACCAAACTAAGAATTTGAGCCATAAGTCTCACAGTTGGGTTTCCAAACCAGAAGTTAGAAGAAGTGCATTCTCAATTACGTTTCGAGGGAAACATATTTTCTCCTGGTTTGCAGTTTTAAACCGTTGCATTGCATTTTGGCCGTCGCCATCTTGGTTATTTGCAACCAGGCGTGACACGAGACGGTGGAGCTCTGTACAACTGAATGCTGAATAAGACATTTCTAGGTGACCAAAAAGGTTATAATTAACTTTCATGAACTGAAAACACACTGTGAAAGGGTTAAAGTTGTAAGACGAAAACACGGACAACACCCAGACCGGACAACGCCGTGGTAGCGACCTGTCAATCACAAGGTAGCCCCGCCCTAAAGCATCCCCTGCTTTATGGTCTATCTGACTCTAAATGGGACCATAGTTTACTAAATGAACATCATGCTGTATTGAAGAAGACTTGAAACTAGCGATTAAGACCATAAACTCATGTTTACAAAGTTTACTGAGGTAATAAATCAAGAGAGAAGTAGGCTCATTTTCTCATAGACTTCTATACAATCAGACTTCTTTGTGCAACCAGAGGAGTCGCCCCCTGCTGGCTGGTAGAGAGAATGCAAGTTTAAGACACTTCAGCGTTGGCTTCACTTTTCAGACCCAGAGTCGCCCGGTGTTAATGTTGTAAATTAAAACTTGGTTAGGTTAGGGTAAAAAACATCATGGTTTGGCTTAAAATGACTACGTTTGTTACGTTATTAAGCTACGGACGCAAATAAAAATAAGTGTACGTTGACTTTTAGTTTCACACGGGACACGAACAGCGCTCTCTTGGGTGAAGGTCCTGTGTTTGTTTGACCCATCCACCCCAACTTCCTCTCTACATTACGTCAAAAATGTAATTCGCAACAAAATATGTTTCCCTCGAAATGTAATATCAATGCAGTTTTGCTGTATGGGAATGCAATTTTTAGCTGATACAAACATATCTGGCATGACTGATCTGAGCTGCAGTAATCTAAGTTAATTTGAGCTACACTCTCGCCATTGAACCAAATATGAAATTAGTAATTGAAAAATAGTCCACTACTCCTCCCACCTCTCCCTAAAACTTTTTGTTTTTATCCCACCCAGTGGACCCCCGGCCCTGGCTGTATGGCGTTCCTGTCACTCATCCAGCCCCAGTGATGGAGGTGTGGTGGAAGAGGAGGTGGTGGCGGTGGTTGTTGGGGATGTGTGATGTGTTGTGACAGCGGGAGCCAGGGCTGGCGGGCGGTCACCATGCGGCACCATATTGCCGGGCTCCCCGGGGATGAGGGATCAGCATGCCAGCCTTGCCAAGAAGTGCTAATAGGCGCAACACGTCTTGCTTTCACACATTAAGGCAGGCGAAGGGTGACAGATCAGAGCTGTGATACTGCCGCCTGTAAGGGGAAAAAAAAGGGGCCACACCACCCGTTTGCCATGCAGTGCAGGCTAATGATGAAAAGTCCCCGAGTCGAGCAATATGCCCACCAATCACTGAGTTGATATGTGTGCAGACAGACGTATCTCCATCTCTTGTCACACAGTGGAGCCCAGTGCAGCCTCACTCTCCACCAGAGTGATGCTCTACTCCATATTGTAACTGACAATAAAAGCTACAAGTGTTGAAACGCGATCAACACTATTTTTCGAAGAAGACATTCTCACCCAAAGCAGCCGAGGTCAAGCGGGCTGCTCCGGGCTGCAACACCTTTTGTCACGTCGGTTACCAGAACCCACAGCTTGGATGTAGTCTGCTGAGCTGAATGTTTCACTGTGGAGAGGAAACGAGAGCTTCTGTGCACTCACTCCTGTTACTTCCACCTCCGGGGCCATATGGTTGATTTGGCAGATTCCCAAGCACCTGCCTCCGTTTGTTTGCCTCAAAGATGATTTGGAAGTGTTTGTTTGAGTAGCAGAACGAGTGATCGGAGTCCAGTTTACTGCTCCACAGAAATGTTCATATTGTTCTCAGAGTTTCTATAATTAATAATCACTAATGGCAGTACAGAGAACACTTCTGCCAGTGCTGTTAGATCCATAGGTCTAGTTTTAGAAGCTTGGCAGGTGTAGCTGAAAAACACTCAGAACAAAATGAAACGACCTACGGACTGTATTATTTCTTTAGGTTTAAGATTAAGATCAGTCTAGAGCTTTCTAAACACTAGGTGTCTACAGGGGTGTACTTTCGGTCTGGCTTGTTTTTAATGGACCGTTTGCTCCAATTAAAGGAAATCTTAATGCTATAGCATACAATGATATCTTCTTTGTGGCAACAGTTTGGTGAAGGCCCTGCCAATTCTCCTGCATGTGCACAAAGCTGCTCCATAAAGAATTGGTGGTTTATCCAGTTTGGTGTGGAAGAACTTGACTGGCCTGCGCAGAGCCCTGACCTCAACCACATCCAACACCTTTGGGATGAACTGGAATGCCGAGTGTGATATTCCGTATCATAGCAACCAGGCGCAACCAAAGCGTCTCGGCTGAAAAAAAAACATCTCTTTACCTTTACAGCGGTTGCCCTGCTCAGTGGGTCATGGACGGCCGCTCGGTGTGGGAGGATCCCCTCATGGGGACTCTCACTGACACTGGCTTGCCCTCGTCGGGCGTATCTCCTACGTCGGGGTCGCCTTGGAAAGGTCCTGTGTGAAGGTGGCACTTTGCAGCACCCCTCGCCCAGACCTCGCCGCTTAGTGCTTGCTGTGCCCTCTTTCCCTGCTCGCGGTGCCACCATCAACCGAGGCGGACTGTCCTCAGTGCAGCATCGATGTCAGCAGAACCACCTGATCCGTTTTGAAACACGATCCCTGTCTCGTTACCATGAGTAATTGAGTTAAATAATCGTGATCTCAATATTGACCAAAATAATCATGATTATGATTTTTGCCATAATCGAGCAGCCCTATCTTCACATATGGGTGTCCTCATACTTTTGATATTATATTGTATTAATACCTGAGTGTTTTGTAGTGTCCTACCTGGAAACCTGCTGTCAACAATACCTTTAGTTTCTGAAAACTTCCTCTTTCAGCCAGCGTGATCTCAGCAGGTATGATAGTAACCCGGCCCGCCATGTCAGTGGGACAAAGATGAACTCACTGGTTCTGTGTTAGGCATCTGAGAGGTATTTCATGTAGGTGGATACCCTGCTGAAGACCCTTGTGATATACGTCAACAGCTGCCTGTTCTTGATCAAATATTAAAGCAGAAGGCAGTGCTGACAGTAAGAACTGGCACCTCCACCCTAACACTGACTGTAGTAACCTTCTAACATCCATAATGGATCATGTGTCATGGATTAGAACATATGAATGTTTGCTCTGCATTGAGACACATTGAGATCAATATTTCATACCGGATTCTAGAGGATGTGCTTGGCTTCACAGTCCAACGCTAATGCAAAATTAGACAATTATACATGAGAATGAATTATGGAGACGGCGGCTCAACTCTGTGTCACCCCTAATGTTGGTGGGAGACCGATATGTGGGGTCTTGGAGAGGACAAATAACTGGGAAAAATTCAGATTTAGCTCTATCTAGTTGGCTATCTCTGGGTCTGAGGAGTGAAGCCGATGCTGAAGTGTCTTAAACTTGCATTCTTCCTAACAGCCAGCAGGGGGCGACTCCTCTGGTTGCTAAAAGAAGTCTGATTGTATAGAAGTCTATGAGAAAATGAGCCTACTTCTCTCTTGATTTATTACCTCAGTAAACATTGTAAACATGAGTTTATGGTCTCAATCACTAGTTTCAAGTCTTCTTCAATACAGCATGATGTTCATTTAGTAAATTATGGTCCCATTTAGAGTCAGATAGACCATAAAGCAGGTGCATAATACGTTAATGTATTAGTAATTTTAGTTGTATATTGTAATTCTTTGTAATTTTACAGGTCTGAGGAAAATGTTGATGTTCCCAACGGCCTGATCTTTTTCCTCCGTCATTATGTCTTTGCATTTACTGCATTATGTTATCCGCTTGCTTGCTTGCTAACTCGTTAGCCTCTGTGGCTTCTAGACGCCGACAGTAACGTTAATATTGTTGTTACTTAGCAGCGGTGTTCTCACGACTTAACCACTTGAACGCCAAGCATGTTGTGTACATGACTTCCCATGTTGTAAACACGAGTTTCATTTGAAGGCACCAAGAGTCCACTTCTTCTTTACAGTCTATGGACCGACTGCAAAAACGTCGACATTCAACGTATCCGTGGTTTGCAGAAATGTACAATGCCAACATTTTTTCCTGGCGACTGGGCTGCTAAATTACATTCAGTCTCCTCTTCTTCTCCAATGATAAAGAGTAGAACAATGAAGTACAAACCACAGTGTTACCTCTTCATCACCATTCACTAAACACACCTACTGGGCACAACACACTGTAAGTCTCTTCTGTGTGTCTGTTATTCCACCTTAACACCTTGACATATAAACTTGACTGGCGATATTTTTCACTGGCCTGTCACCTCTCCATTCATCCATCCATCCATCCATCCCTCCCTCCCTCCCTTCGTCCTCCCTTCCCCCCATTGACGCCTACGGTCCCTGGGGCCACGCTGTGCTTGCTGAAGCGCTGTGCTGTGAGCGAATGCACTGCTCGCCATCAATATGGGTGAGTTACAGAGGTCGCCAGTTCAAACGCAGTTCACCGCTCCACGCCGACACTCGCTGTGCCTCTACCCGTGCAGATTACGTGTATTGGAGTGTCAGAGAGTGTGTGTATGTGTGTGTATGTGTGTCATCGTCCTGTATGTATTTTTTTGGCTTGCGTGTTTCCTCACTCAGCCACAGCGCTCAGGGTTTCGATCTCTGGCCTGGGCCTTCTGCCAGTCGACATAATGAACATGTTGTCAGTGGTCCATGTGGAACGACCAGCACAGATTCCTACTGGAACAGCAGGTGGTGAATCTGTGATCAGCTGTATCGCTGTGAACACGTCAGTCACTGAGAGGAAAATGTCACTCAGCAATCAATACTGTGGTAGTAGTCATCTTGGTTGATCTTTCACTGAGTATCTTTCTGCACATCCATGTGACATCCACTGCATCCGCTAACCTGGCTAAATCTGGAAATGCAATTTGTGGAAATGGTTTTC
Source organism: Sebastiscus tertius (assembly GCA_916701665.1). Lineage (NCBI taxonomy): Eukaryota > Metazoa > Chordata > Actinopteri > Perciformes > Sebastidae > Sebastiscus > Sebastiscus tertius. The sequence goes on along the minus strand of CAKAOH010022913.1, from coordinate 142,649 downwards.
AGTGAAGGGCGGCTGTGGCTCAGAGGTTAGAGCAGGTTGTCCACCAATCGGAAGGTCGGTGGTTCAATCCCCGGCTGCTCCGGATCGCATGTTGATGTATCCTTGAGCAAGACACTTAACCCCAAATTGCTCCCGAAGGCATAGCCATTGGTGTGTGAATGAGTATTTAGACTAGATCCTGATTGGCAAAGTTGGCACCTTAGCAGCCTCTGCCACCAGTGTGTGAATGCTGACATGTAGTGTAAAGTGCTTTGAGAAGACTAGAAAAGTGCTATATAAATGCAAGTCCATTTACCATTACCATTTAAAGATCTCCATCCACACTGAAATGTCTAAAGTTAGGAACTCTGTCAACTGTGAATTTGTTAGATCTGTGAGTTTGCTAAATTTGTACACAAATAGTCAGTGGTCATAATGTGTCTATAATGTTAAATCCAGCGGTACATGTCCACCAGGTCCGGAGAGGACACTAGGGGACGCACTGCTCCACTCAACCGGCCGTTCATGCACCTGATTGGTCGCTGGTTTTCTGCTTGCCGTTTCAAACAGGAAACAACACGGCGGTCCGCTCATAGACTTTCTGTTTTTTCCATCTAAACAATGCAACATTCGGCCGACCAATCGTGTAACTTCATCACTCAGTGACAGACTTTTGTGTTTGTAGTGCTGGCCCTCTGTGGTCCAGCCAAAAAAGCTGAATCTCTTCTTCTTTGTCCTATTTTGGTAGACAAACAACAACATTTTTCTTCACAGCCAACTTCTGTTAAAGACGGTCTGATTACTCTGCAGTCTCACCTGGCTTAACCTCCGTTCTGTTGCTTCCTGCTCTCTGTGTTTTAATACTGACAAACTCACAATGACGTTCTTCTCATTCAAACATTTCCTTGTTTCTGTTGAATGTGGCTCATAAATACCACCTGTTAAACCAGGTCGTGGTTCAAATAAGTGACCACAGAAAGTTGGCTACTGGCCTCACAGCCCCCGGCCGTGTTTTCCTCACACACACTGAAACACAAAGCCAGTGTTTTCAGATTCATTCACTCTAAAGACTGTTTTCAAAAAGCAATTGAAAACATGCATTTTCAAATGTACTGTAGCTGGTTCGGTGTGGACTTAGTCTAAGAGGAGGTGAAGAAGAGCTTGACTGTCGAAGTGGAATCTACATTGCTAAGTGAGGACATCTTTTGGACAGTAAAGACATTTTTAGAAGTCAGAAACCTTTTGGAAAACGTGAACATTTTGGGAAGGTGACAACTTCTTTTGGATAAAGAAGACATTTTGGACAGTGAGGAGATTTTGGGAAGGTGAGAATGTCTTTTGGACAGAGAGGACATCTGTTTGAAATTTTGTAAGTCAAGTCATGTGAAAATGAAAGTGGAAGTTAGTTTTTGTGTGTGTTGTTTATGAAATTCTATCATGATTTGTTTCAACTTCAAATTCAAATAGTGTAAAATATGTATGAGGAGGACCAGAACAGTCCAACAGTCCACTTCCACATGGCCTCTGCCTTTTTTCACTTTTTCACAAACAACATGTGAATATGACTTGGTTCTGCTGTGGTTGGATACAGCTCTGTGGTTTATGTGGTTTATGTGGCCATCTAGTGGGCGGCTGAAACACTTCCCACATGGAAACTAAACCGTGGATGGAAAATGTTTTTAATTTCCTGCAAATGGTGAAAACTTTAAATATGTTTACACAGCTTCGGTACTGATGACATGCTGTCACTTCATGTCCAAGAAAAGAGATTAAAAAAAAGAAGCTGCAAGCAGAATTATTTTCACTTTCTGTCTAAACAAATTCTATTTATCCTTCTAAAGATATTTTGAAATCAATACATATATATATATATATATATATATATATATAAAGCAACTTACCTTATAACTATCACTAAATAAAATAAAATAGTTATAATAGTATATAGTATTTATAATATTTTTTATTGTTCAACACAGGCCATTTCAGTAGAGAGATTAAATATGACAATAGAATAAAAATAATGAAATTTTACTTTTGTATTTACGTATTACTGGCATCCACTTTCAGTCCAAAATGGCGTAAGTGTTGCTCTGCTGCTGGTTACTGATGTTGCAATGGAGCGAACAATTGACTTTCTCTTCTTAGCAATACGTTCTTTGCCGGCGTTAAAGGGTGCCTTGTGTTGCGTTAACACACACCGACAGCCATGACAAAGCATCACTATTTAACGCCCTCGGAATGAGAACAGGCTGATCACGCGTATCCAGTACTGTCACATTCGAAACATGGTCCATGTTTCAGCTGGAAACTGGCCACTGCTCTGTGAGCAAAAAAAGTTAATAAAAAAAGTTGTAGTCAACATGATACATCCCAGTTTAAAAGAGAATTAACAAAGTAAAGAGCTGCGCCGATGGTCCTGTAGTAGTTTACTATTAGTGACAACAGTGTAGAAACGCTGACGGACCACAACACAAAGCAAATTCACCAACGTTAACCTCAGGAGTGTTTTTTATCACACAGTGAGGCTCAAGCTGAGTCATTCCTGTAAAACATGGAACAGTTTATTACAGTATTTGGTTCATGCTGCTAGTTTCACGGTATGTTTGCATATTAATGAGCATGTGAGGTGATGAATATGTTTAAGAAGTCTTCTTTTTGCATGTAAATTATATTGACAACGTGCATTAATTTAAATGTAATCTTGATTCTGCACATTTTAAAACTATTTATCTTGATTTATTAAACAGTAACCTTGTTGTCAAAAGCTGCAGGCACGAAGTGATGCGGTGAGGATTACTGGAAATACAGAAATGACAAAAAAAACGGTGACTTCTAAGAATTGTGTGTATTTAAGATGATGCATGTGTGTATTTCCAGTGTGTGTGAGTTACAGAGAAGTTGTTGTTTTTGATCAGTGAGCAGTAAGTGCTGCTTTTCACCCCTTATTGACTTGCTGAGTATGTGCTGCCTGTGTATAGCGTCTCATATATAAGTGCAGGGTTTGTGGTTTTGTGGCCCGGATGGGTGGGTGCGTTTTTCTTTTTCCTGAGGTAGGCTACGCATTGAGGTTAGCGGCACACAGCTAAAGATGGAGGAAACTAACTTGAAGCTCGACAGCTGAGGGAGGGAGGCCATGATGCGAGGTAAACAAAACGACCTCGACTTCACACACAAAGCGGGTCGGGGGATTTTTTTTTTTTTTTTTTTTTTGGTCTGCTCTTTGATTACTTTGTATGTGCACCAAAGTTCAGTATTTAGAAAATGTTGTCCTTGCTTTAATGATAAAAAAAAACTTTCAGTGAATTGATCTGTTCTGAAATCAACATGACAACACTGTAAAACTGGCAATACATTTTGTTGCCTGACATGCTTTGTGTGCAGATCAAAGAGCAACAGAAACAATCAAAAAGACATAGTTAAAAAAGATCATAGGTCATTGCTGATGGCTCCTTTAACAGTTAATAAATACTTTTAAATGTCTAATGACTAATAAATCAATTTTTGGGAATTTCGGCTTGTTAAAACAAATTTAAATAAAGGAACCGACGAGGTTTCATTTGTCAAAACCATCAAGTTTCAGTTCTAAATTACAGTAAATCATCAGTAAATAGTTGAGGGGCTTTTTGCATTAAAAATAACCGTCAAGCCTGCTGCTATAAATGTTTTATACATTCATAAGACGAGGTTAAGTAGTCCATGAGATCTTTCATTATTAAAGTTGTAACCTTTAATCTTTTTTTATGATATCATCGGTACGGTGACGCCGATGAAACATGAAAATAATCTTTTATATAATAAATGCACGACAACTAAACAAAGCAGAGAGTAGAGGTGCAACGATCTATCGATCTGGATGCAAGGTGAAAACATCGATACATATCATCATCTTTAAGATACGCCCTTATTTTGAAATTCTTAACTGATTAAAAAAAAAAAGAGAAATGTGGCACTTTATAGTGAACAACAGGTCTATTTTTATTCTTTTACTAAATAGAATAGATTTTTTTTCATTTAAATGTGTGGAAGAGCCCATTAATAAATGTGTCAAAGCATGTTTTAGGTTTTTTTTGTGTGAGTTATGTAACTGATTGTGTTAAATGGGCATATGATATCGTCTCATATCGATCGCAGGCCCCTGAATTAAATAAAAATTTTATCGTGGCAGACTTAATGATATCATTAAATACGGTAGTGTTGTCCAAAGAATTGATATAATATCGTTTTGTGATGAAACTTGTGATTTACACCCCTAACAGAGAGAAGAAAATCATCTTCACTGCACTTTAGGTGCAGATTTTAATATATTTAATTAATGTAATTAATCAACTAAGTAGCTACGAAGACAACCCAAAGTTTATACATCAACCACCTCACTTCACTTCAATGTGAGCTCACAATCTGGCAAACTAAAGATAATTTTTATTGACACAATATCTTTATCTCTGATCTATAAAACATTAAAACTAGCTGTTAACAAATTGGGCTGTATATTGGCAAAAATGTGGATACAATACGTATCATGATACAGGGGTTACCGTTCAATATTGCTATATATTGCGATTTTTAAAAATAATCTAATTTTAGGAAAATTGTAAAATTGCATAAATCTAATATTATATTCATGCCGAACAGGGATCTGCATTTCTATTGATCTCATTCCCTGTAACATCCAACATCACAGCACTACTTCATGTCCAATCTGAGCCGCTGTCTGCAACAAATCTTTGCATGTATACTGTTAATTAAAGATCAATAGTGTGTAGTTTGAGAATCGTTTACAGTATCACAAAACATAATATAATGATACGCAAGCGTATTTTCTTGCACACCTAGCAGCACCAGAATGCATCGATGGGAGATGTTTTCTCTCTCAGCAGCAGCATCGAGCTCGGCTGACTGAAACTAACAACATGATTACTGCTCCTCAGGACTCTGCAGCCACAACACACGTCCGTCACAGCCTCCGTGTGTGTGTGTGTGTGTGTGTGTGAGTGTGGTGGTATCATGTGTGCATTGTGCAGATTGAATATTGTTATCAAACCTAATTTAAATGCCTACTTCTCTCTAATATCTGTCAAGTGGTGACTGATGTCTGTTAACAACATATTATTAACCGGTCATTCTAAAAGTGAGATGTGTGGATACATTTCAGGATTGAATTTCACTGTAGGTGATTTTTCATCCAAAGAAATCATTAGAAATAGGAGTTTAGTCATCTATTCTACAACTACTTTTAAAAGCATGTTAACATGTACAATATGTAAATAATACACACACAAATATCTAGGAATAAAAACAGCTGTTATTTGTTGTAGTTAAGGTAATTGTAATTGCAGGTAAATTGAAATATTTTGCCCAATTTTCTCCCCGATCTGTGCTTTCTAATTTCTCTCAACACAAACTGTGCAACTCCTGAAATAATTTCTGTTCACGTGCATCACAAGCTCTGATATCAACAAAGAAAGAGGATGTGAAATTCAGCAAATGACATGATCACTTGTGCATAAAGACGGCAGTTCACACATCATTTCAGTGCATGTTCCAGTTTATTTATTAGAATATTTACAGACAGATAGAGAAAGAAAAGGTGACTCTTTATATACCTCCGTTGCTGCTTTCTTTCTGTTTCTCACACTTGTAAAAGTCCTTGGATGCCAGCAGTTTTGTAGACGTTACTTCTCAATAGTGCTGAGGTCTTCATGTGCGCTTAGTTTTACCCAGGAGAACAACCTGACTCGCATTATAAGACAGAGAGGAGCTATATAAGAATGAAAAATCAGGCTTTTCTTTTTTTTTAAACTGATATTCTTTGTTGGACCTAGCGGTTTGCCTCCTGAGTAAATCTGAGGGAAATTTTGAGTGAAATTTAATGATAAAGAAATATTAATCAAACGCTGAGAGATGTTTCCTCTGCTGGGTTTGTGTCTCTGTTAATCTTAAACCAAAGAGACGTGTTGCTGTATGGACACCAAAAAAAGAAGAAAAACAGATGAGATCTTGACAGTCGGTTGCCACAAAAGAAAGAATCTTGTTCACGTGACGGACCTCAGCACGGCATCTGCAGCGTAAACATCAGCATCACTGCTGCCGGCCAACAGGTTGTGGTTTGTGAAACATCCCAGCACCTTTGACCGCAGTGCAGGATGTTGCCACTGACATAAACAAGAAACCATGTTTTTCAAAATACAGGAAATCATTTGTCGTCTTTGGTTGTGAGCAAACGTAGGTCCTCTGATAAGGGGGAGAAAAATACATATTGTTAAATATTAAAGCGCTGCACTTAAATGTTTCCTTAAATGAAAAAAAGCACATCATTATAACTTAAAAGTTTCTGAATACAGTTGTGGTTTATGATGCAACATTACATCATCGTCAGTGAAGACACATTTTGATCGTTGTGCTTCTTTCTTTCTTTGCTGCACGATAAATCAGACCAGAAAAATATGCATCTTATTTCATCTTTATAACCTTCAGACAAACATTAATTTTAGATTTCTCTTTGTGTACTTGTAGTCGGGATCATTTGAAGCCTGAAAGTGCCCACCGTCACACATCCCTCAGCTTAAAACCACCAGGCTGTATAGCTGGATATTAGCTGACTAGAGGTCATACCACTACGCAGTGAGTAAAAGAGGAAAGGTGTACTTGTATATAACTCTCATATAATTCATACGTAGTGTGGTGTTGGTAGTTGTGGTGGCGGCTAGGATTATATATACTGATTTACAGACACTCCAATTTGAAGTTGTTGAGTAATAGAGTACACGTTGCATTAGCCTTACACACTTGCAAAATACCTGTCTGTACACAACTTTAAATATTTTTTTTACATAGCGTGATATAGGAACATACATACAGTATAGAATAATTGGGAGTCATTAAAGCCCTCTCCCATTTAATGGTCAAGTATCTCATGTAGTTCATGTAGTTCTTTAAAGGACCATTCCAGTTTATTCCAGTTTGGTTCTATCGGTTATAATAATCACCAAGTTAATTACTTAAAGTCTGATGAGTGAGATGGTCAGTCAGATTGTAAACCAGCCAACTGTTTATCCAGATCAAGGGGTCATGAATTCTCCTACGTATATTTGTTTTTTTTTCAGACAGATTACTTTGAACTTCACTTTCTTTCCTCTGAAATTCAGAATTGTTTTCAGGGTTTCCCCGCAGGACGTGGTTACTGGAGGTGGTAGGTGCATTTCCCTTTTGTAAAAACTCCAACATGCCAACATTGCAACTAGGGATGCTCATTTAGAAAAATGTTCTTAACCGATAACCGACCCTCGTTAACCGATTATTAACCGTTAACCAACAAGATTTGTGCCTCGCGCCAGCTGTAGAGTATGAGCACAACAGACATCTGAGAACCCAGTTCACCGCCCGGGAGCGTTAACTTAGCAGCTATAATGCTGCGTGTAGTGTCGCGGACCTGCAGCCACTTTCCAAGTAAAAGTTTCCCGTTAAGTTTAGTTTAGCAGGTTGTCAGATGTCCCGGCGGAACGACACTCTGTCTGCCCAGATTAACGATAGCGTTTTCCCGATAAACTAAAATGAAGCATTTAAAATCATTTCTTGCATCAAATTCAGCTTAGGTGAACTTTGACCCGCAAATGTGCACCATTGACCAAAAGCAAGCCATCCCGACGGTGTTGGCTTTTTGAGAGAACGGAAAGCTGGACAATCCAAATTGGAGGAAGCTATTGCAGCTTATTAACCGTGCGACTGGAGGAATGGTTTGCCAACAGTTGAGTTGATTGTACAAGCCAACATTTAGTCCGTTTTAATCAAACTCTGGTGCGGTTTGTTTGGGCAGTTGAGGACGCCATAATGGTACTCTGGTGCGGACCAAAACAACCGGTTCAAGTGGTGTAAGATTATTTGAAACTGAACCAGACTAAAAAGGAGATGAACCAAAAGTATGAATTTCACTCTGATTCGGACTAGCCAAACGGACTACGGCTTGAGAAAGTGCCCTTTAAAAAGCTGTGTACTTAGCTAATGTTTCAGAGCGATTTGATTTCCCTCTTCAATAACTTTTTATTGGACAAAACGGTGAACAAAAAGCCGGGGGAGTAAACAGGCCAGCTGGCTAGCGTGTTAGCAGTTAGCTCGCCAGCAACATCAGCTGGCTTCTTCTGTTCAGTCTGGCTTATATTTTAGTGATGTTAGACCTCTCCCGGATCTCAGCAATCAACAAGGTGAGAAGAATATTACCATAACCAACAGAACCAGTGTCCGAACCCACTAAAACAGTGGTTGCCAACCTTTTTTCCATGAAGCCCCCTCTACTTGTATCTCAGAAAAGCTGAGCGCCCCCTTTACACAAAATAACAAATCCTCGAACAAAATCTTCAATTCAAATAAGGTGATTCAGTAAATAAATCAACTTTTGTTAATGTATATAACTCGTCAGTTTCATCAACATAAATAAAGTCATGACGTCTCGACCGATTCGCCAAGTCAATGCAGATACATAATATCATCTTTTTTTTGTAACTTAGAGCCAAAATAGATTTTTTTTTTGTTATTGTGGTTAAATAAATGTAATTTATGGTGTAGTTAGATTGCTGCTAGACCGCCCATTTATATATATATATATATATATATATATATATATACACTCACCGGCCACTTTATTAGGCACACCTGTTCAATTGCTTGTTAACACAAATAGCTAATCAGCCAATCACACGGCAACAACTCAATGCATTTAGGCATCTAGACGTGGTGAAGACGACTTGCTGAAGTTCAAACCGAGCATCAGAATGGGGAAGAAAGGGGATTTAAGTGACTTTGAACGTGGCATGGTTGTTGGTACCAGACGGACTGGTCTGAGTATTTCAAAAACTGTTGATCTACTGGGATTTTCACGCACAACCATCTCTAAAACATGTATGTTTACAGATGGGCTACAGCAGCAGAAGACCACCCGGTACTAGCAAGGTGTACCTAATAAAGTGGCCGGTGAGTGTATATAACACAGGTGAGCAGGGAGAGCAAACAGTTTTTTGACCGCAGTGAAAATGTTGTTTTTGAAAGGCTAAACGCCAACAAATAGACTGAAGCAGAATATTTCGTTAGATAAAAACATATTGTGATTTTTAGTCTGATCCTTATCTGCAACTGTGCATAAATACCAAGTTTAAACAGAATGTGGCCTGCTAAGCAGCAAAAAATTGTCTTTTTAAATAGTTTTATAGACAGACTTAGACAGATTCTGATTTTAGTTATACATGTGCAAATCTAATTTTGCCGACCTTAGAGCAGACAAATCCTGGCAATCCTGTGATATTTGACGACCCCAGGTTGGGAACCACTGCACTAAAATAAGGTCCAAGTGGTAATAAACCAGTTATCCTTTAGTCTGATATATCTTGACCCCTGTTGGAAACCTCTTTTTTCTTTAACCCTTCATAGGAACGTCGTCGCCTGGAGCAAAACCTCCAGAGCTTGTAGGGATTCAGTGTGTTGCTCAAGAGTACTTCAGTGGGGTAGGACCTGAAACCAACGTCCTCCGTCATCCTGCTGCCACAATCACTGCCCTGTGTGCTCTAATCTACCACATTTCTCCTCTTCAGTAACTTCCAACGAGTTTGAATGCATGGGTGGGTGTGTAGGGACGTCCCCTATGTTATAGAAACTGCACATGGAGCTGAAAGCCTCAGATTAGCTGACATCAGTGTAACTTTGTTGTGTTTTTTTTTTCCTTTTTTTTTCAAAAAAGAAGTTCAAGTCCCACAAGCGGATCTCGAGTTAAGATTCCACTTGTGATAAAAATGAAACCCACGTATCAAAAGAAGAGTATTGTCATTGCTGAAACCCTGCAGAGATAACTTTGCTGATATAGAAGATGAAGTTTCTGGTCTCCGAGATAGAAATACAGTAAAAAGTCCGCCACTTTTATCCTCAAAGCAGGTCTTGATCTCATGCAGCCGGATGTGTGTCTTCTTTTTTTTTTTTTTTTGTTGGGCGGTCTGGGCAGTTGTGACATCAAACTGTTTTTGTTCAGATCTTTAGGAAGACCGCGGAGAATCCCAGTTGATAATTTGTACAGGAGAGTATCCCATGTGGTGGGACTGTGACCTTTTGACTCCTCCATATATACAGCAGTGTGCAAGCACGTGGGAGAACATGAGACGTGTGGTGCATTAATTAACATCTGCAAAAATATATCTTCATATTTTTTTGCCTTACGGATAGACAATATAAATAGTAAATTATGCATGGAAAATATACAGTATACGGGGACTGAAAACGGATACGTCTGTGCCAACTTAAAGTGCTAAGATTTTTTTTTAACAAGCTGCAAGCATAAAAGTATATTCTGACTAAAAGTTTCCTTCCACTCCGCTCGTAGAGAAGACGCCGGTGCCCCGCCCTGCAGGGCATCATCATCATAACACGTTGCATACTTTCACATTCATGTTCTCCAGCTTGTCAGAAGGTGAAATGCGAGACTGGAATGTTTTATACTTTCTTAAACTGCCACCTCGTTTTAGAGAAGTGAAAGTGAACTGGCATCAAACCCTGATCGACACACAATCGTTCTCCTCACTTCAGCATCAAAAACTCGACTATCTGTCGGATCCTTTCAGTAAGCCAGCGGCACTTACTGCACACAATCCTCTGCAACATATACCGTAGTGTGTGTGTGTGAGATCCAAGCAGGTGTACAGTATTTAAAGCTAAGTGGTGAGAATAGTCAAAAAAAGAGACGCCTCCCTGATCGTTAACCGATGAACACTGAAAACTTGTTGACATGCAGAGCCCCCTCTGAACCTGCCGGCGTGCCTCTCGTACCTCATCGTCTTTGGCTTACTTTGCTAAATCAAAGTGTAACGACACTGTGAAGCGAAAAACAACACGATACCTGAAACCGTCTGAAACCACACGACAAGACTCACAACAAAACAGCAGCAACCAGAGCCGGCGATTGTATACGGGGCAGAGCTTGTCTGAAGGGGCGACCAGAAAAGGACTCCAAGAGAGACCCGTGTCTAAGTACTTCCCTAATATAACAGGCCCCTGCGCCCATTTTGCATCCCTACCTAATAGATCGTCGCACCTAGCTAACTGGTCGTTCTACTGTACGTTTTTGACTTTCCGTTTGGCTGGCCAGGTCGGCCCACAATCTGTCACATAATCTATAAGAGGAGAGCGCAGATGTGTGTGCGGGCTGGTTGCCATGGCGATCAGATCTTGCTGTTCTCCAGGTGGGAGTCGATGTGCTTGATGAGGGCATCGTCAGGGTAACCGACGGGGAATATCAGCTGGCAGAGAGGGCAGCTCCGCATGTCGCTCTCCTCGGTCTCCATCCAGAGCTGCAGGATGACACACACACACACACACACACACACACACACACGCATATTATTATACATCAGGGTGAATCATATGCGGTCATCGGCTTCACTGGATTGTATTAGTCATTCTGTGGGAGGCGACGAAATCACATTACTACTTGGAGAGTGATCATCACTTCAGACTTACACAACAGGGTTTTGCTGTGAAATGGGCCGACGGACTCGTAGTAAATCCAGGTGGAAACTCTCACCAAAACACTGATTCATTGTGTAATCCAGTTCAGTTTAAAGAGAAGACTAATTAGAGGAAGACTGATATCAGCTTCATGTCCGTGCGTCATTTTGGAATCGCCCTTCAGAACGACAGATATATGCAGAGCCGGCCCTGACCCTTGCATCGCAGCCAATTCCACCACCAATCATTGTGTTCATACACTCATGGGTTTATGGTCGCCGTAGTGAAGCCGGAGCGAGGTGTGCATGCCATAAAATTACGTCATCACGGCTTTTGTGTTATGCGCGAAAGCTCCGCAAGTTGTCAAGCGCTTGGCCGTGCACCTCTGAGTTTTTGTAACTATGCGCACACTGCGTGCGCTGCGCTTTGCATTTCAGCATGGATGCCTTCGAAGACTGGCCGAGCAGGTTGGCCTGTACAGACATCTCTACAACTGTTCATTGAGAGACCACAGGGACAGTCACATGACATTAAATACTTTTATACTGCAGGCTGTGGAAGAATATGAGAGATAATTTTGTAAAAACTAAATAAGGTTAAGCAGAGGAAGCTGCTTTTTTCCACAGTTTTATTTACGTAACCACCCTGGCGTTCCTCATCATACTGCAAAGAACAACGCACTGAGCATAAACGCCTCCGTGCATGCTCAGCACCATCTACGGAAGCCCGCGCTTTGCACAGAAACTGCTTAGCTTTGTCTTTGAGATGAAGCTTTGCATATCACACTTACAAGAAACTGTATTTCTCACAATTATGTTGTAGATAGGTTATTCCCCAAACACCTGAGTAGTCTTTTAAGGTGGAAGTTACTAATGTTAAAGGTCCCATATCGTGCTCATTTTCAGGTTCCTACTTGTATTTTCGGTTTCTACTAGAACATGTTTACATGCTTTAATGTTCAAAAAAACCTTTATTTTCCTCATACTGTCTGTCTGAATATACCTGTATTTACCCTCTGTCTGAAACGCTCCGTTTTGGTGCATTTCCTCGGAATTGTGTTGCTAGGCAACAGCTTGGGTCCATATTTACTTCCTGTCAGCTGATGTTATTTACATACACTGCAACAGGAAATAATCAGGGACACATTTAGAATGTTGACATTTAAAACCGTGTAATAGTCTATAAATTGTATATTTGTGACATCACAAATGGACAAAAATCCTGACAGCTTGTTTCAAAGGCACAGTTTCTGAATATAGCCTGTGTGTATTTCTCCATGGATTGAGCGTTTTGAGACTTTCACAGTAATTATACAGCACTTAAACCTGCTTTATAATTAAAAGAAACATGAAAATCTCAGTTTTTACAATATGGGACCTTTAAAGCTGCAGTGGGTAGAAATGGACAAATATGATTAAAAAAGGTTATATTTATATTTATTTGGTACAATGGTACCAAACCTTGCAACCTTACTTTGAAGAATCTGTTGTTTACCAAGAAATAGTTCCAACACACCAACTCACTCTAAAACCACAATTATTGTGACAGTACAGTAGTTCTTTCTTTTACAAGATCTAACGTGTTATTTAGTGAACCTTAGGTGTTGGTGTTGCTAAACACACATGACTGATGTCAAACTTCTCATCTCGCTTTCAGAAAGGAAGCAAAAAACTTCTGTTACTTTAAAGACTTTGTGTTAAAAACATGTTATTTTTTTGCTCAGCACTCCCACGGCAACTGCAGTTGTGACAAAGTGACACTTTTTAAATGTTTCACTGCTGCATCTTCATGGTTTCACAATCACTCAAACATAGATGTAATCATGTTTTACACTTAGTTTGAACTCACGTTGATTGAAGGCCAGGACTGAGCGTGCTCTGCTGACATGTAGCCCGGCTGCGGGTGGCAGCTGAGGGTGTTGGACCTCTGAGGGATGGGGAAGACTGAGCAGGACGCCGGGCCTCTCATGACGCTGCTGGGCACCGTGGAAGAGAGCACGCCCAGCGTCCGCGGCGGGCTGATGGGATGCGGGCAGGTCCACTCCTCCTCGTCTTCAGAGGACTGTGGGGGGTGGGGGGCCGGCGTGGAAGGAGGAGGGGGCTCAAAATGCAGGTGGGCCACCTCCGACAGTGGGAATGGCATCTCTCTTGAGTGGCGCATGGAGCTCTCCCCGAGGCCCCCGTCTCCTCCTCCACCACCTTGATGGGGGGACGGGGAGCCTCTGTGCTGCAGTCCTCCGTGAGGAGAGCCCACATGTTGGGGCTGCTGTTTTACGTAGCCCTCAATGTAGGGCCGAGGCTTGGGCAGGGTGGAGACGGGGTCCAGGGAGAAACGTGGGGGGCACTGGTAGGCGGAGGGGTCGGCGACCTCGGAGTAACTGCGGCGGCCCTGGAAGCTGGCCCTCAGGTGCTGGCTGGGTGGGCGGCAGGAGTAAGAGGCCGGCCCGTCGTTGACGTCCAGCAGCGGGGAGCGGCGGTGCATGTCAGGGGAGAGGCGCTGCAGCACCGGGGAGCGTCTCTGTTGGATCGGGGAGTGGTGTGGCGGAGGCGGCACCGGGGAATGGCGCTGTGAGATGGGAGAGTGGCGCTGAGATACTGGAGAGTGGCGCTGGTGGTGGATGGGAGAGTGGAGCTGGACTGAGGGGAGAAAAACAAACATGTAAAAACACGTTGATAAAAAGTTTGCCAACCTGTTACTACACTAGTATGTGGACACACTTATATACTTTTGTGTACCCAGAAGACCAGCGTTCGTGTCCCGTGTGAAACCAAAAGTTAACATTGATTTATTTTTAACTTCTGTTCTTAACGGCACTTCCAGTGTTACTTAAACCCAAACTGCGATCTTGCCTAATCCTAATTTACTCAAAAAGGGTCCCCTAAGGAACCACTGTGCTGCAGCATACAATGATATTTTAGACAATAGTGTTCTTCTAGCTTTGTGGCAACAGTTTGTCTTTGTTTCGCTCCTGTTTCAACATCACAATGCCCCCCATGTACAAAGCTAGCTACATAAAGAAATGGTTTTCCCCGTTTGGAGTGGAAGAACTGAAGAATGCTGTTGTGGTTGAATGGGAGCAAATCCCTGCAGCAACCAGAAGAGTGGATATCTGTCATAGCTGCAGATTAATGTGCAGATGTCCACATACTTTTGGCCATGTAGTATAATCGGATGGTAGTCGACACCAAAACATAGCTGTTGACATTTCCAGTACAAGCAGAAGAAAATGCCACTAGTTTACCACTTTTATTATTCTCATTACAAGTAATTACAAGATACGTTGATGAGTCAGACACCACTTGAGCTCCACTTCCCCATATCAAAGAGGAAACATCATTTATGGCTGGTTGGTTGAGGTGTTAAAAGGGAGGGGGCGTTTGTGCTCTGAAGCGCTCTCGGAGCTTCCGAATGAGGTGGAAACAGTCAAACGGGACTCTTCGCTTTACACTCACTCTTCCAGTATATCACCCAGGAGAGCTTTTCTGGCTCCACACAAATTCCCACCTCTCTGATTATTTCAGTAATTCACAAAAAACAATATTTGTTTTTGTTGTTGGAAATAGCCAAGAGGCAGCCTTCACATCACTCGCTGCATCCTGTAACTAATTAAACAGAAGTTCCGTTCAAGTCACATTTTCTATATTAACGTGACAGAACACGACCGTAGGGAAACGTTAAACGCAGTTTGGGGGGTTTTCAGTGTTTTCCCCACAGATAGCTGCATTAAAAATGATCAGCTATTCATTGATTTATGCAACATTATTCTCCAGTTTGTACCACACTACCATACTACAGCTCAGTAAACACCATGCATGTGTTGCCTTTTGGTTTGTGGTAGGTAGTAGATGCACAGTTGTGAGACGTGAGCGATGTGTGCATGACTGAGTGTGCAGGAAGGGAAAGGTGTTGCTACTCTTTAACACTTGTAAGTTGGACTCTAAAACGTGTCTGTGTTAGTTTCTATCTTTTACTTCAAAGTGAGAAAACTGAAGCAACAAATCACAACCAGAAGTTCTTTTTTTGTATGCCATTAAAATAGCACATGCAAACATTTAGAGAACTACAGTAATGGATTGATAATATTAATATGTGTATATATACATATATATTTATAAATATATTTTTATATATATATATATATTTATATTTATAAATATATTTGTTATACATATATATGTATATATATACATATATATTTATAAATATTTTTTTTATATATATATATTTATAAATATACTATATATATAAAGTATATTTATAAATGCAAATATTATATATATATTTCTATATATATATATACACTCTCTCTCTCACACACACACACACACACTCACACACACACACACACTCACACACACACAAAGTACCAGCATCTATCTAAAAAGAAAATCAAATTATTTTTATTTTGTTAAATTAACAAAATGACACATATTTTGGTTGTCAACTCCACCAAGGATCTCAGTGGTGGAATGTAACTTAACAGTAAGTACAAATTTGAGGTACTTGTACTTTACTTGAGTATTTAAATGTCATGCTACTTTATAGTACTTCTACTCCACTACAGTTGAAAGGGAAATATTGTATTTTTTAATCCACTATTTATTAGTTAATTCCCTTAAAACAAAAATTTTACACACAAAACATAAGATGAACTAATAAAATATGTTGCAATTAGGGGTGTCGTGATATACTGGTATTAACGATGACCGTGATGCTTAAAAAATTAAATATTGATATCATGTTGATAATACACAATAACATGGTGTAAATAATCCAGCACCTCTTAAATAATTTCTTTCTGTTCTTTCCTTGTCTCCCTTTCCCAAAAGCTGCACTCATATATTGAGTTTAATTAATTTGCCAAAAAAGAGTCAAAATAGACAAAGTTAAAGATGAATTTGACCGATTATTATTTTTCTTTTAAATTTTCCATGTATATATTGCTATAATACTATTCTCGTGAATTATTTTGGCCACAATAATCCTGTAGTGAAAATCAGATATGGTGACAGCCCTGGCTGCAATGTTATAGATTAAACTATCCAACAGCATATGTATAAAGTGGTTAAAATGTCTTCAACTGCTGCAGTACTACTGTACTTGTATGCAAGTAAATGCAGGACTTACTTGTATGCAAGTATTTTTACAGCGTGGTATTGCTACTTTTACTTAAAGGAAGTAAAGGAAGTAAATACTTCCTCCAGCTACGGCTGTTTGTAGTTGACTGATCTGTCGTTTTGAAGATTTCTTTAGTCGATTAGTCTTTTTTAATGATTTCTTTCATGCTGAATGACTTATATAAGCACATCTCTGGTAAACACAAGATTTAAAGTGGTGCTTTTGTGTGATTCTTTGGTGGAGCACAGCCCTGCCTCCAGCTCTGAGGGACTGTGGTGATAGTGACCCAGGATTTGCACAGTTTTGATGTACAGTATTGTGCATGCTAACCTGGACTAGCCTGCTCCTGCGATGCTTTCCTCAGGATCTCCGTCTGCTTGGAGCTCAGCGCTTGGAGGCGTCCCAGCTCCTCCGTTAGCTCGGTGTAGGCCAGAGCCAAGTTCACCCTGGAGGAGGAAAGGGAGGCAATTATGTCATTATCATAATCACTATTACACTGCTGGTGGAATGTTAATGTATTACAACTGTTTAATCATCACAACGTATAGCACGGATGGAAGTTAATCAGAGCTGTGAGATGTATGAAAGTGCATCACAGTGATCTCCGTCTCCTCCTCAGACTTGAATGAGCTCTGCGGCGCTGACACTGCCTCACAAATCAGGCTGGCTAATTGAGAGGCTTATAGGCTTACATTTTTAGAGTGCAAGTCACAGCGCATAATTTGAAGTGCATAAAATCGCACCATTTCATGCAAGATGTGTCATGACTCTCTCAGGGGCCCGCGCTGACGGAGCAACTCTATTTAAGGAAGCGTAAACAAGGACGGTTGGCTCACACGCTGCTGTGTCTTCCAACCATGGCAACGAGCTGACTCTGAGTCAAATCATTAGCTCGAAACTGATCGGAGTCCCACAATATGAATCACTGTCATGCAAGTAGATACAGGGAATAATCTCTGTGCATCTTTAAGCATCTATTTCATGGCTTAGATGGGCTAAAATAAAGAGTGATATTCACTGCATGTGTGGTTAAAAGCAGAGAGAGAAAGATGCAACTAGTTAGTCACTGCCGGTGCCAGCTGCCCTCAGATCTGATAACACACAGCTTATCTTAAATGTCTAACCAATTTTTATAACTCCCGAGTGTGGATCTGAAATTCACTCATTCCAGCGCTGACAGCGATGCGGTGGTAGATCATGAACGTTGATTGCAAGATTGGAGAGACGTGAAACCCTGAAATCTAACTCGAAATCTGTTAAGATAATCAGTTTATTCTGCCAGGCAGCCGGTCTTGATACACTTTCTTGTATCAAGACCGGCGTTTCAAAGGTTTCATTAGTTTTATAGACGCAATAACAAAATGTGAAGAGCTAGGACAAACTTCCGCAGGATATTAGACTTGCACCAACTTTGACACGCACATTTAAATCCAGGTTACAAACATTTACTATGTTCTGCTTAATTAATAGTTTTTCATATTTTTTGCCCTCTTATCCTGTATTTATGTTCTTAACATTTTAATTTCCTTTAAAAAAAGTTTCTATTTTTTTTAATTTGCATTTTAACCTTGTCTTAGGGCTTTCAATAGATTAAAATATTTAACTGCATGATTGTCCATAGTTAATCACCATTAATTCATTGCACATTTTTTATATGTTCAAAATGTACCTTAAAGGGAGATTTGTCAAGTATTTAATCCTCTTATCAACATGGGAGTGGACAAATATGCTGCTTTATGCAAATGTATGTATATATTTGTTATTGTAAATCAATTAACAACACAAAACAATGACAGATATTGTCCAGAAACCCTCACAGGTACTGCATTTAGCAGAAAACAATATGCTCCAATCATAACATGGCAAACTGCAGCCCAACAGGCAACAACAGCTGTCAGTGTGTCAGTGTGCTGACTTGACTATGACTTGCCCCAAACTGCATGTGATTATCAGAAAGTGGGCATGTCTGTAAAGAGGAGACTCGTGGGTACCCAGAGAACCCATTTACATTCACTGATCTAGAGGTCAGAGGTCAAGGGACCCCTTTGAAGATGGCCATGCCAGTTTTTCCTCACCAAAGTGTAGCGTAAGTTTGGAGCGTTATTTAGCGACAAGCTAGTATGACATGGTTGGTGCCAACCGATTCCGTCAGTTTTCTAGTTTCATATGAAACCAGTATCTCCACTCCACTTTTTCTTTCTTTTAAAGTCTTTTAAAGATTTTTATGTTGTTTCATGCACTTTAAATTTGTGTATGTGCTATACAAATAAACTTGCCTCACTCATGCGTCACGTCTACACCCAAGTTTTCAACTATATTTAAGAGGTGGTCAAATGCCCGCTTCTCACGATGAGCGGAAATCTGCACGACGACAAAGCGGTTTTCGCTGTACCCGAACATGTCAGATCGCTGCCAGTCTCACATCTGATAAAGCGCCTCCGATTAACCAATTTCCTCAATAACCCTCTTTGATGATCAGAATTTGACTCGGCTCATTCCTCCATAGAGATGGCGGCAGATAAAACAAGACTTATGCATATCCTCCTGGGGATTTTTGCTGCATAGAGAGGAATAGATGTGAACTTCCACTGCAGCACAAAGAAAAGAAAAGAAAAACACTCATGTATCCTGCCTACACAGCAAATAAAACACACTGTCAAATTAAAAGTATGTTCCCCGGCACGCCCGCGCACTAACTTAATTAAGTCTTCCCACTTGTGTGTTAAGCCTGCATTAGAGGAACACTGTTGTACTAATAACAGCAGCTTCTTTTTTAACTCTGAGCTACGAGTTTATTCTCTTTGTTTTTACAGATATCTGCAAAGATGTGCACTGAAAAACATGTTTAAACCCACCGCTCATTGCTACAGGTTCATCATCCCCAAAATCATTTCAAATAAAGTCAGGGACCCCGTTTCAGGGAAGTTCAAAATAAGTCATAACTTCCAGTGGTTAGTGGGCTTCTGCAAGTGGCCCACCTAGTTTTCCACCAGTGACTCAGACAGAGTGGGGTAACGAACCCCCTGACACCCCCCACCCTTAGAGCAAACAACATCCTTCTTTGTGGTAAAAGTCGGTGGAATCTGCTGCTGACATTGAAATGATTCAGGGTCATCTGAAATCTCCTGCAAACGTATAAAAACCTTCAGTGCATCAGTAGGAAAATATCAATCATTCTGTTACTTACTGGCATGGTGGGAGGAGCGTGTCGTATAATATCGATATATGTCTCAGCTCCGGCTCTGCTTTGACTTCTTTCTTTCTCATCGCTTTTGTACACTGAATTTCTTGACAGTTTTGCAGTCATGCACCTCTTCCTTTTCACACTTATACTGTCTCCCTTTTCAACTTTGCTAGTGTGTTTTGATAATCTATGTCAGAGGCCCCCGCCCGGGTCGGGCTGCAACACCTCTCGCTCACGGGGACCTGGAGTAGTGTAGTAAAGCAGCAGACGTGTGAACACCTGCTGCACAAACTTAACAGAGTTTCTCATTCAGCTCTTTGAAATCAGATGTTTTGTTTTTATCTCTGCACGTCTAAAAATACTTCTAATTTTCCAGCATGCGTCCTGTTCTTTTGCATTTATTTTTTGGTTTCCTCTTTTCTTGTGTGCGAGTAACTGCGCGAACATACTGTACTGTACAGTGCGTAGGAGGGGTGTGATAATGCAGATGCAGCATTGATGAAAGATTCGTGCTACTGAATCGATCAACATACAAGAGTGTTTGTGTGTGTGTGTGTGTGTGTGTGTGTGTGTGTGTGTGTGTGTGTGTGTGTGTGTTTGTGTGTGTGTGTTTGTGTGTGTGTGTGTGTGTGTGTGTGTTTGTGTGTTTGTGTGTGTGTTTATGTGTAGGAGATGAAGTGAAGAGAGTGTGGGCGGAAAACCTCTGACCTGATCAGACATTTCAAAGAAAGAGCCGTCACCGCAGCTGCCTGCAAGATCCGAGCTCCTCTTTGTTGGTTAATACTCAGAGTGATAATAAATGTTCTTTATCAGACCTACTGGAGATCAGTCACTCACATTAAGGAAGTGGCCTCGGGGGGGGAAACTAAGGCTTCATCCACATGAATACGTTTTCGGTTTTCGTTTTAAAAAGCATAAGTTTTTTGTTTTTTTCTAGCCCCTAAAACGGAGACGTTTGAAAACGCTGCTGACCCCGTTTTAGTTTTAAAACTGTGATTACGGGGTTGCGTTTTAGTCCGGACGGACAGAAACGGAGACCTTTTGAAAACAATGACGCAGATGCCCACGTTCACTTCCTGATTGGTTCTTATCAGTCCTGACGTGTCCTTCCCTGATTCGTCACGCCCCATCACATGAACCTTCTCTGGAAGGAAACAACATCAGCCGCGAGCAAGGAACGTATATTGCTAAGAAATGAAAGTCAATTGTTCGTTCCATTGCAACATCAGCGCCCAGCAGCAGAGTTTTGCCTCTTTGCTTCTACACTCTTTAACGGTGGTGTCTAGAAGGGAACCCGCAAATTGGGGAAACTCTCGTGAGATGGTTGAGGTTAGACATTGATCTCGAATAGTTGAGGTTAGGACAGGCCGTCGGGCAGTGAGTCTCGCAAGAGTTTTTGCAAGTTTTTGCAGATCAGATACCCTCTAGACACGATCCTCGACCACCAGTGGTTCATTTCAACATGGATAACGAGTTACAAGCGTTGCTGACCTTACTGTGCACTTAAATTCTGCATTTTTTTAATGCTACTACTGCCTACATTCACAAGGGGAAAGCTAATATTAGAGTACTTGGCATCAATTCCTGTGTTAAGCGCTGCTTCCTGTTTATACTGGCTTTCACATGCCCAGTGTACGTGAATGGCAGTAGTAGTGTAGTAGTATGGACGGAGATTCATTCTGAAGCAGTCCAGGATGTACTGAAGCCTAGCAGTTGAATACCTGCTGATGTGGCGATGAAAAATATTCTTCTAAACGTGTGACTGTGGGTGAGTTTTTTGGAAAAAGCAAGGTATTCATAGTGCTTAAAAGAAATGAACAAACAGAATTTTGGCTGCATGTTTCCAGCCTCCTTGAGGTACAGGTGTTAAACAGAGGGGGCTTTTCACACTCGCACGAGGAGAGGTGTCAAACTGTCCTCACAGCAAGTCACAGAGCATCAAACAGTCAGTGTGTTGGGCTGTTACATGTTTTTTGGGGCTAGTTATCAATAATAACTAGGGCTGTCAGTTCATTCAAATATTTAATCGCGTGATTTTATCTGTTCAAAATTAACCTTAAAGGGAGATTTATCAAGTATTTAATACTCTTGTCAACATGGGAGTGGACAAATATGCTGCTTTATGCAAATGTATGTATATATTTATTGCTGGAAATTAATTAACAACACAAAACAATGACAGATATTGTCCAGAAACCCTCACAGGCACTGCATTTAGCATAAAACAATATGCTCAAATCACAACATGTGTCAGTGTGCTGACTTGACTATGACTTGCCCCAAACTGCATGTGATTATCATAAACTGGGCATGCCTGTAAAGGGGAGACTCGTGGGTACCCATAGAACCCATTTACATTCACTGATCTGGAGGTCAGAGGTCAAGGGACCCCTTTGAAAATGGACATGATTGATTCATTAGGTTTTCTAGTTTCATATAATACCAGTATCTTTACTCTGACATTAAAAACTCGCTGATAATGCGTTAAAGAAATTGGTGGCGTTGAAACGAATTTGCGTTAAAGTGTTACTAATATTATGACATTAACTTTGACAGCCCTAGTAAAATGGATTTCCAAAAGCTACACTTTGTGGTTTTAAAAGTCAGACTCTATAAATTTCCTAAAGGCGTCATTACTTCGTTGTTTTTTGAATTTCCAACAAGAAATGAGGGTTCAACTTAAAAACATCATGTAGTGATTTATTGGAAACAGCTCTCACTTTCTGAAAGCTGAAGAGGGATTAGTCAGTCGCTCTGAATACTGAAGTAAAGAGGAGGGTGGTGGGGGGTGGTGGGGGGTGGTGGGGGATGTAGTGCCAGGTGGCTGTCAGCAACTGCAGCAGCGTGGCTTGTGGTTGGTGAGGGCAGCCCATTCACGTATTTAGTAGTTATGAGTGATGCACACTAAAAATCCACAAATGTCATAATGACATAAAAATATGACATGTTGTCAGATTAGCCACAAGCCTCTTACGAAACAGATGGAAAAAAGAAGAGAAAGATGACACAAAACAAGAACATCTTGTGACTAATGAAAGATAAAATTACATTAGTTTTGCTCTGTTTAGGTTTCATGAATCCATCAATTAAGTTGCTGCTATTAACAATTTATGAGTAGTGGAGAAGCTTTAAAGGTCCCATATCGCTCATATGGTTCATACTTGTATTTTGTGTTTCTACTAGAACATGTTAACATGCTGTAATGTAAAAAAAAACACATTATTTTCCTCGTACTGTCTGCCTGAATATACCTGTATTCACCCACTCTGTCTGAAATGCTCCGTTTTAGTGCATTTCAATGGAATTGCAACAGAATTGCGTTGCTAGGCAACAGTTTGGGTCCATATTAACTTCCTGTCAGCTGATGTTATTTAAATACACTGCAACAGAAAATAAACTGGGACACATTTAAAATGTTTATGTTTAAAACCGTGTAATGGTCTAAATATTGTATATTTGTGACATCACAAATGGACAGAAATCCTGACGGCTTGTTTCAAACGCACAATTTCTGAATACGGGCTGTGTGTGTTTCTCCGTATATTGAACGTTTTGATAGTTTAACAGTATTTATATCCAACTTAAACCTGCTTTATAATATATGAGACCTGAAAATCTCACTTTTTACAATATGGGACCTTTAAAAGTATCACAGTAAAACTCATTTACTGACAAAAACCTACTTTTTAAATAACACCAATTTCTCCCAACAGACATTTCTTAAAGGAATACTTCACCCACAAAATGTCCATTTGTATATCAATTATTCACCCTGTCAAAAATCTTGATGAATTTAAGTAAATGGAGGCTGTGTTTAACAACAGCAAAACTATATCAAAACGTCCGTTTACAAACAACCATCGGTACATTTATCTTTTCATTAGCAGTAAAAATGACAGAGATATTGCTGGATAAATGAATGGGTCGCCAGTAATCTTATGTCCATGCATCATAGCTACGTCAATTGCTTAAAAAAAAAAAAGAAAACCCAAAGTGGGTAGATTTTTAGGCATGTTAAAAAGTTGTTTAAACAAGTGTTTTGTGAAATAACACATGTATGCCTCACTTATGATAATTATCTTCAAATACAATACTTTTAAACCTCTGGTACGATAGTTTAACATTTCCCATCTGGCAATAAAAAGCAAAGTTTGCTTCAAGAACTCAAGTTAACACGGGGTGAGTAATTGATATTAAGATAATCATTTTGTGGGTTGAAGTACTCCTTTTAAAGTGCTGATGATTATTAGGTTGGCTGTGTTAATATGCTCCACGCAACACATGCAAAACCCCACCATATCAATCTGTGCAGTTTACACTAAATGAGCCCAATTACAAGAAAGAGCATCAGGAAACAGAGTTGTTGCATTGGTAGGTTTTCAGTGGGAGGTAGTGATATTGTTGAGTAAAACCAAAAGGTGACCAAGGTCTGGAAAAAAGCAGTAGTCTTCCACCACACAGCTCTCTTAGCTGCCACACCATTTACTTTCAGTTTGCTCCCCATCGAAACTCCTCTGGGGTTTCACTGTGTGGGAGTCGTCATCTGTGGTTTCTAGTTTTTATTTTACCTATAACATCTTGTAAACAAGTCATGCGATGCCAGGCTGGGGCAATTTGATGAGAACATGAAGCTGCTTTATTTCCTCTCAGCAGGTTTACAGAGAAACACAGCAGCTTGAATGCTCACTATTGCTCTTTTCGTGTGGTTTGAGGTGTGGACCAATAAGAGAGACTGGAATTAAAGCCTCATAGAGATGAGGAAATGGACAGGAAGGCGTCCTCCACTGTGCTCACACTGCCCCCTACTGCTCACACTAATCTCTTGCCAATACAGAAACAATGGTGTTACACTTAGATGCACATATAGTGGAGTGTATATGTAAATGCAGCTTTTGTGCACAAAGAATAACACTCCTTTTATTAATGCTGCATTTGAACCCAGTTAGGCAGCGATGGCGAGCTCGTCTAGTTTCTAATGAGGTCCCTGGAGGTCGGCCCGAGCGCATCACAGCAGGATAAAGATCCAGATGAGCAGCTGTTTTTAGTGAAACATGTCTCCTTTCTTTTCTCCGTCGTAGATGATGCTCCTCAACCAATATCTCTCTCCTTCCTGACATACCTTTCCTTTCCTTCCATCGCTCCTAGTTTTATTTCCTCCCCTTCCTTCGCCCAGAGATCGGCTGTGGTCACTTACTGCTCATCTCCCACCTTCTTTATCCACTCCACATCACACTGCTTGCACGGAGAAGTCATTTCCTGTCGAAGTAGAGCGTGAAATTAGATTAGCATGCAGGTGCTGGTAGAATATTGGACAAAATCTGACAGCAAGAGCCCGTCGAGGCAACATGTCTGAAGGTAACTTCGTTAGAAATAAAGTGGACGTGGGTGAAAACATTGTTTATCATTATTCAAGCACGATGTGTGTGTTTATTTGTGTATACGTGTGCAACTGTGGACCTTATTTCATGGCGAGAGAGAGATAACCAGAGAGAGAGAGATAACTGTTTTAGGAAAATTGAGATGTTGTCTTTTTAGTGACTATAAGATGCCTTGATGTGACATTAAAGGGCGGCAAATCAGCTGTAAGAAGATGTTAAGGAATAGTTCCACATGTTGAGTTGTCATCTTTTTTTTGCTGTGAGTGAGATGAAACGATCGATACCACTCTCATGCCTGTACGATAAATCTGTAAATCTATACCCACCGCCACACGCCGGTTAGATTAGTTTAGCACAAAGACTGGAAACAGAGGAGAACAGCTAGCCTGGCTCTGTTGGAATGTGACAAAACCCACCTACCACAACTGATAAAGCTCTCCAATTAATACGTTATATCTTGTTTGTTTAAAAGCTGAAAACTAAAAATGTCACATTGTGGTTTTATTTTATATGGAATTAATTTTTTATGTTACCTTTGGCACCCGATTTGAATGTTATCAGGCCATTAAATAGGTGTTATCAGTCCTTGTAAGCCTCATAGATGTGGGTCAATGGGTCAGTTGGAAGTGAACCTTCAAAGCAACACGTTATAAAACTGAATGAAAGGTTACGTTTTAAACACAAACAAAACAACTTGTTTAGGTTTAGGAAACAAAACTACAACTTTTTTTAGGTGTAGGCAACAAAACTACAACTTCTTTAGGTTTAGGCAACTAAAACACTAACATTTTGGCAAAAACTATAACCACTTTAGGTTTAGGAAACTAAAACACTAAAGTTTTGGCAAAAAAACTATAACCACTTTAGGTTTAGGAAACTAAAACACTAAAGTTTTGGCAAAAACTATAACCACTTTAGGTTTAGGAAACTAAAACACTAAAGTTTTGGCAAAAACTATAACCACTTTAGGTTTAGGCAACTCAAAACATTGTCCCATCCATCGCCCCCTACCTCCACCCCATATGGAGTTTCACACTGTCTATAATGCAGCGCCACTTTTGCTCCTGTCATAATAACTACGGCTGCTAGAGGTTGCTATTGTCGTCTTTCATTTCTTCTTTCAGCGATCGTCCATATGAATCAATGATAAAACCTACTGGCGGGTGTAGCAGGCCCCTACTGACCCACATCTATGGGGCTTATAGCCACTGATGACGCCCATTTAATGACCTGATAACAGTCTAACCGGCTGCCTTCGGACAGAGCCAGGTTAGCTGTTTCCCCCGGTTTCCAGTCTTTGTGCTAAGCTAAGCTAAGCTAAGCTAATCGGCTGCTGGCTGAAGCTTCATATTTAATATACAGACATAAGAGTGGTATCAATTCTCCCATCTAACTCGCAAATTATTCCTTTATGTACAATATTGAGTGCAGCACTAATGGAAAAAAGCTGTAGATGCATATGCATCCCTCTGTCATGTCCTGGGTAGAGCCCAGAGACTCTGCTGTGTTGGGATCTGTAGTAAACTGGCAAGGTCAGGGTTTTTGTCTCCCACTGGAGCCAGAAGTATATATCTGGTGCTTTAAAAAGGCACTGTTCATCATGTGGGATATGTTTTGTTATTGGATGACCACCACTGTATATGTGCAGCCCAGAATCCTGAAGAATCATGTTCATGTTGGACAATTCTGCAGCATAAAATTCAACATCTAATGCCAACGTTCAATGTCAAAAATGTTGTCTTTGAACGTAACCTGGGGTCACAAGAAAGTACTGTGGTCAACTGCTTCTCTGACAGTATTCTTTACATAATTTAAAATGTCCAGACTAAAATAAACAAACACTGACCCTGTCCCTCTGGTTGTTCTGCAGCATCCTCATGTCCTCCTTCAGTCTCTCACACTCCCCCTTCAGCTCTTCTTCCCTCTGACATGCCCCCTGGGCCTCGTGACGCGCCCCCTCCAGCTCGGCCTCCAGCCGCTGCAGCTTCAGGTCGGACAGGGCGTCCAGGCTACGGGAGCTCTGGAGGGTCATAGCTGGACAGTCCAGCACTGGGAGGGAAAGAGAGAGAAAGAA
This sequence comes from Sebastiscus tertius, assembly GCA_916701665.1. Taxonomy (NCBI): domain Eukaryota; kingdom Metazoa; phylum Chordata; class Actinopteri; order Perciformes; family Sebastidae; genus Sebastiscus; species Sebastiscus tertius. The sequence continues at coordinate 115,435 of CAKAOH010022913.1, read as the reverse complement.
AACCACTTATTTTTCACTAAATGCCTTTTCGCCCTGACTAATGCAGCTGTCCACACGGTTGTTGTACAATAGATGAAAAAGCAGAAGAGCTGACTTCTCTTCAAGGGCAGCATCTTTCAGTTTGTACCTGGGTGATGTGATCTGCGTGGGCATGTTAGTGATTCAGCTCCGCTCACACAGACTCAGTCCTTGAGCCAGAAGACACTAACAGCACATCGTCTTTTATATACCTCCTGCCTCCTCGTGTGTGCAGTCATTTACTGTATCTCACATTCATATACAGCTGTTAATCGGCAATATTACCTTGCAAACTCTGACTCATCACACACAAATTCAGGAATTCAAATAGTTTTTTTTTCCATTAAATATGAGAGTTTGATGCAAAATTCTACCAATGCTTAGTTAGGTTTAGGAAAAGATTGGCTTGATTAAGTTTAGACAACAAAACGACTTAGTTAGGTTTAGGAAAAGATCGACTTGGTTTGGATTAGGCAACAAAACTACTAAAGTAGTTTTAGGAAAAGATGGATTTAGTTGGGATTAGGCAGCAAAACTACTTAGTTAGGTTTAGGAAAAGAGTGACTTGGTTTGGATTAGGCAACAAAACTACTAAATTAGTTTTAGGAAAAGATGGTGGTTTGGTTTAAAATAACTCTGGAAGTGACAAATAAATCAAAGTTGACTTCTGGTTTCACACAGGACACGATCACGGTTTCCTGGGCGAAAGTCTGATGTTTTTTGACCAACCCATTGACCCCGACCTCCTCCCTACGCGGCGTTCGTCACTATTTATATTTCCTGGTTCACAAATATGTTAATTACAACTAATTGATTTTGTGGGATATACACAAATTACAGTGCATTTTGCAGGTATAACAGCGAACAGTGTATGAAACCAGGCTGCACAGATATAATACCTATGGTATACCGTTAGTAGAGGCATCTGTTGAGGTGGGCGGTGACACATTTCTTCAAGGTTTCCATCAGCCACCCACGTCGTTGAAGAGGGCAGAGTTCAGCATCTACTGACTCTGGAACAGCTAAAGTTTAACACTATCAGTGGACTGCATATTTTATCTTCTGTGCTGCAGTCTGAAAACGAGGGAATCTGCTGACTTTATAAGGATTTAAGGTTTCATTCGCAGGCTTTTAGTCTCATAAATGCAGTGAAAACAGTGTGAGTGACCTGCCTAGTTTGAAGCATCTTTGAAACTTTTACACATTTCTGATAACAGGAATTAATTTGCATCGTAATGCGCCGAATGATTTCACAGGTTTTTTTAGCATTTGGTGACACAGACTTATTACAATAGAGATCACTCAGCTGTGCAGATGGAAGCAACAGGCTGAATAATACTGAGAAATCCTCAAATCTACAGAACCAGGCACGAGTAAATGTTTTGAATTTCAATCACTTGCGCCCGCCATCAATTCAGGAGGTGTGTTTTTCTGCGACTGTGACTGGAGAGTTGGAACAAAATGTCCAAGCTGGTTCTCTCCAACAAGCCGAGGATTAACCTGACCTCAATTAAAATGCTTTTCAGGCCAGATTGTAGGATTTGATTAAAGATGCAGAGAGAAGATGAGCAGTGATTAACAGAGATAACTGGTTGATGTAGAAATGTATTTTCTCACTGTACCTAGTAAGTATTAAAATGGAAAAATCAAAAATACTGACCCAAACAACCCTCTGAAATCTGTATTTTACATTTACATTACATATATTTATTTATAAATAGATATATAAATTAAGGATCTACAATATTTAGACCATCACACGGTTTTAAACGTAAACATTCTAAATGTGTCCCAGTTTATTTCCTGTTGCAGTGTATGTAAATAACATCAGCCTAGCAACGCAATCTCAACTCTAGACGGACATCCTGAGTGAGAGTTGACAGCCACTCACTGTGTGCGTCCGGGCCGGCGTGCAGCTGCAGGTACTGCATGTCTTTGTTGTGCAGCTGCATGTTGAGTTTCTGCAGGGAGTTTTCTCTCTGCCTCAGAGCCGACTCCAGGCCCAGGATCCGCTCCACGTGCTTCTCCACCAGGCTCGTCTGCAAGCACACACATTTACTTTCATTTAATCCTCCAATTACATAACACGTATACAGAATTAAAATATTAACAGAGGTTATATACAGTACGTTCTTTAGCACTTATGGCTTTGTTTATGAACATGTCCAAGGCTGCTAAATATTGGTATCACTAATCTACATTCATATCCTGGCAATGTTATTATAATACTCATATTTGCAACCGGGGAGTGATATTTTATTTCATCAGTTTATCATAATGGATTTTTTTAATGCCGGAATGGATATATTTACTTCATTTGAGTCTATGCGGAGGTAGAACAAAGTTATTGCATTTATTGTTGTTGTCTGAGTAACGTGACGTCAAATCTGTTCCGGATCCGTCAACCAAAACAAACCGCAGCGAGCCGAAACGATTAAGTAGAAAACGGTGGAGGGTCGGCGTGGAAATGACCTGCACCCTCACATGTTAAATCCAGCGTGGTAAACACTACACATCCAGTAAAGGATGGAAACACTTTGGGTTTCACACATTGACAGGAAAAGCAGAGCTAGACAGAGCAGAGCTAAAGCTGCATGCTAACTCTGTCACGGACAGGAAATCGTGGTCACAGACATGAAACATTATCGTATCGCGGTAACGTGGCGGTCGAGCCGGCCGTTGCTCTCATCTCTGTGGTCAAATGGGACGACGCTATGACTGTAGAGCACACAGATATTGATATTATTGTTAAATGCATTCAAACGGCCCCGATGGAGCTGACCATGGATGGATAAAGAGAACGGAGCTGACGGGAGAGCTAGAGACGGACTTGGAGAAGTTAGAGGAAGTAGACACGTGGGACTACGTCCAGTTTTCAAAATAAGATGTTAACAAAGGGAACTGTGTAAACAAAATACATCTATGGAAATAAGATTGATTAGATTATATTCACCAGAAGTATAAAATATTACATGTTCCTTATAAATTAAAAAGAAAATAACACTAATTTGTGAGGGAAATGTCTTGGGTTGCTGTTCAGGACATCTCTGACTACATACATGCTGAAAAACAAACATTTTTACTGTATTAATTTAGATATTTTCCAAAGTTAAAGTCCCTAGAAGTGTATGATTCAACTTTTCCCCATGGTCTAGAGTTAAAAAAGTTAACAAAAATCACAATAAATCGTAATATCGACTCGCAATACATATCAAATCGGCACCCAAGTGTCGTGATAGCATCGAATCGGGAGATAGGTGCATTGTCCCAGCCCTAACGACTTTTATATATTTTATATTTATAACATACAATTAAAATGTAGATTAGTGAGTGAGTGCACTGCTGGGAGGTTAAAGGTCAGGGAGGCCCAGTAGGTCGTTGGAGCCGTATTAACCGCCGCCGCCACAGACTTCAGGTGACATTGACACGGTGTCAGTCCTCGCCAGGTGGCAGTTCCAACATCTTTGGCGCTCCTCGTCCCCTAATCACTCTGTGCCCACATAAAACTGCTGAGGCTGCTCGGCATGAGCTGCTCAATAGACTTCGCTCTCATATGAGAGGGTTTATTATCACAGAGGGGATCTGGGAGAGACCAGCCAGCCAATCTGTTCAGTTGGAAGCGTCTACCTGGTCTGGATCCACTTTGATTTGTAACTCAGTTACAGAAATGTGTTAAAAAAAAGGAGATTCTCACAGTCTGAAAAATGCACATGTATTGACAAAAGAAGCAAGAGGATAGAGCTACAAACTAATCTTGTTTTTGCAGTGCTGTATGTTGGAAAACAAACAATTAAAATGTAATAAATTAAATCTTTTTGAGGCGTATGTACCCCTTACAGTCAATCAAGGGTTTGTTTTGTGTCGGATGAGAAATATCAAGGACTCTTCCCTCTGAAGGACTGTTGACTAAGTATAAGAAGTAATGAAAAAAAACTGCTCATTGGCTCGCTGGCAATTACTTTGAAATGAGCAGCGTACTCCAGAGTGTCCAGTCAACACGATCCAGAGCATTTCATCAAGTGTCTGTTTTCTTCTTGGTCGTATTATCAGAGCAACCAAGTCAGGAAAGAGAAACAGGACAGTCATATTCAGTTTTTGTTTTGAAGTATGCAACAGAAATATGCACACCTCAAGGATTTATCAAGAATTTTGATATTGTGTTTTGTTGCATATTTGTATGAAAGCTGTAGTCAGACCATCCTTTAAAGGGTTAGTCCAGCAATGTAGTGTTGCACTGCCATAAAGGTGCTTAATTCGATATCCAGAGCATTAATATAACAGCAAACAACTATTTTCTATGTAAAGATATAGAGGAGTAATGTCTAGCTGAGCAGAGAATGAAGAGGCGGTGAGTCGTGTTCGACACCTCTGATTTGCATAAAGTAGACTAGCCCTCAACTTAAAGCAAATCAGGAACGGCCGTCACGCTACCACGCTACCAGAATGCATTGCAAGGCTGCTTACATAGACAATGAATGGGAAGCGTGGAATGGACAGAGCCTGTGGACACGTAGCATCAGGGCACCAAACTGGGAAAACCATTTCTTTATGGAGCTGGCTTTGTGCACGGTGGCGTTAATAATAATTGTAGCTTGACTTATAACATTGAATCTAATATGAAAAGCTAGCGTACACTAACCCTACAAGAAAAAAGCACAAGCTTGTTAACTCCACCTAAATGTATTTATTTGATTTATCAAACATATATCTCTTCAAATTGGCTGGTGATGCAAAAATGGTAGTAAAAATGGTAGAAATGTTAATTTATGGACAAATTTGATTATAGACTATTGTGAATTGGGTCACGATGGTTTGTCCCAGAACAAAGTTTGGGAAATGCGGGTCTAGAATATTATTATTATGTTATAGCATTAAGATTTCCTGTAGATTGGAACCAAATCTTGCTCAAGAACAAAAACTCACAAATATATTTTGTATGAACTTTATGTACTTTTGGCTAAATCTCCAATGTTCCAGTTCGTGATGTCAGCCATGCAGACGTTCTACATTTTAAATTCAGCAGAATGTGAAGCTGTAAGAGTTTATTAATGAGCCATATGGCTCCTGTAAAATGAGTGCACAGTGCAGTGGACTGAGTAATGTCTCTGACCATCTTGTCCAGATCCCTCTGGAGGTTGCTCTTCTCCATGTGAATCTTCTCGTAGGCTTGGATCACGTCCTCCAGCTGCTCCTCTCTCTCCTTCCTCTTCTGGAGCTGAAGTGACATGCACAGAAACACAAACTCAGAACTAAGAGCAGAAGAGGGCTTGACATACATTTACTTTTTTTTCCCCGTTCTTTACAGTTTTCAAACTTCCTCCCAAAGAGAGTGAAAAAAACACTTCCATTGTGAGAGTCATCAAATGTGTCTCTTAAGAAAATTGTTGTGTAACCAAGAGAATTTAGGACACCAAAATCCTGACACCTCAGCATGTACGCCTCCCGCATCTCCACAAAACGGATAAATGATGATTTCAACAATCATCTTCAACACTGTTTTATTGCTGATCCATCACAACGTGGCATAATAAGGGGCCTGGATGCCAACTCTTTGACAGATCTGAGAGCAGTGACATAGCGAAGCACACTGAGTGAAAGGGAGAGATTTTTCAAAGCAGCCGAGGAAGTGAGATTTCTGTTGAAGAATATGGTCACTTTACACAATACGGAGAATGGAGAGTGGGAGCAGCAGCAAGGGAGTGAGATAAATAAGAGAGCCGGCGAGGACAAAGAGGTACATCACTGCTTGTGTGCCGGAGCGGCAAGGCCTGCTCTGCGTGTCTATGGTAACATATGCTTGTAGAAAACTGGCACTAAGGTGTAGGACGGCTTGTCAACAGCATCGTGACTGAGGGGAGGGAGATGAGATATGAGATTTAAAAAACTACCTAAAGATGTTCTCATTATCACCTTTTACATTCTCACTTGTCTGGAATCTGTATGTGGGATCGGTTGGTTGTTATAAATGGCCTCTTGGGCTGAAAGCTGACTGGTCTTATTCTAGTTTTTTAGTTTAATTGGTTGGTATAAAACAGTTGATGTGATTGCAGTGTGGAACATGAGTTTTTCTCTGTAAGCTTTAATGTTGTTGTTGAGAGGAGAAGAAAGATGGGGAGGGTCGATAAAACGGCCTGATCTAAAGGATAATTCTCCCTTTTTTATTTCCTTTCTATCAGTTATGATAAAGTAATGTAAGCTCTCAGTCATAGACTGTATATAAGAAGTGGGCGTAGTCACCATGATGTCACCCACTGGTTTGTGGACTGCGGTTTTGAAGCCTCGAATTCAGCATTTTGGCAGTCACCATCATGGCGTGTGGGTGGAGCTACGTACAGCCAAATGCTGAATAACACATTTTTAGGCAACGAAAATGTTCAGTATGTTCGTAGCTATACCTACAAAAAGTAGTGCACTGTAATTCCTATATATCCCACGAAATCAATGTGTATGTAATCCACATAGTCGTGATCCAGGAAGTAGTTTAAGTACAGAAAACATCAGACTTTCGCCCAGGAATCCAGTGTTCGTCTCCCGTGTGAAACCAAAAGTCAACATTAGTATATTTGTCACGTAACTTCCGTACTTAAGTAACGCCACTTCCGTAGTTATTTTAACTCAAACCATGATCTTTTCCTAAACCTAACAAAGTAATTCTGTTGCCTAAACCTAACCAAGTTGTTTCCTGTGAAGACGAAAGTTTATTTTGAAACGACTGTATGCATGTAACAAATGGAAATTGACACGTTTTGCCTTACATTCATAGGAGAACGCATGAAGAATGAGGAATAACTTTTCGTAAGATATCATACGATACGTTTCAATGTCATAAATAACTTTCATGAACTGAAGACACACTGTGAAAGGGTTAAAGTTCTACGACGAAAACACGGACAACTCCCAGACCGAACAACGCCGTGGTAGCGACCTGTCAATCACAAGGTAGCCCCGCCCTAAAGCATCCCCTGCTTTATGGTCTATCTGACTCTAAATGGGACCATAATTTACTAAATGAACATCATGTGTGCTGGAAAAATACAAACATGCTGCACATTCCTAAGGTCATGACAGGTGACACTCATTGCCCTTAAGGCCTATTTCTGTTTCGGTGTCAGTCACCTAGTCAACAAACTTGTAGCGCCTATTTGAGGACAAGTAACCCTAAAAAGGACAGAAGTGTCCGATAGACAATGTGAGATATACGACTGTGGGCCTGCACGCAAGGGTATAAATGTCACGAAACGGAGAGCCTCCGGGCGCTCAGCCTTGAACATTTATGTTGATGGTTGTTTACCCACTTGCAAGTGTTTATTAAACCTTTAAAAGACTCTCTCTTGATTTTCGAGTCCTTCTTTACAGAAATTGCCTCCACACATGCTGTATTGAAGAAGACTTGAAACTAGCGATTGAGTCCATAAACTCATGTTTACAATGTTTACTGAGGTAATAAATCAAGAGAGAAGTAGGCTCATTTTCTCAAAGACTTCTATACAGTCAGACTTCTTTTAGCAACCAGAGGAGTCGCCCCCTGCTGGCTGTTAGAAAGAATGCAAGTTTAAGGCACTTCAACATTGGCTTCACTTTTCAGACCCGGAGGTTGCTGCCTGCTCTCAGAACACGGTGACATTAGCCAGTGTAAATTGTACCGAATTTCCAGAGAATCTGCAAATAAAAAGTGAACTAATTTGCGGTCCATCCACTATGGTTGCATGTGTCCATAGACCACTTGTTGAGGGAAGACCCAATGTTGTCATCATGGCTGGATTAACAAAAAACAATGCAGATAATGTGCCGCTGTGTTAACCCCTCCTTTCTTCCTCTCTCTGCTCAATGTGTGCAGTTTTTTGCTTGAATAACACCTGGTTTACTAGCTACTACTACGAGATTTGCTGTGTCGTAATGTGATTTAACACATTCATTTAGAAATATGTAAAATATAAACCCAAAACTGAAATAATGAAGGTCTTAAAAGTGGATTTTGACACAGGGACACTCTGCAAAACATGGCCTCAATATCCAGTAATAAAGCAGACTCACTTTAAGGCCCTTATGTCAGTTCATGTGGTGCTTTAGTGGTAAATATTCCCCAAACTAAATTTACACACGCTCACTTTGTAGCCTCGGCTGTCGGTTTTATCTGCATCTTATTGGAAAAACATCAACAACATTTTTCACTTTCTGCTTCGTGACCTTTAAATTCTCTGACGGGAAATATGTCACCTTTCTCTGCTTCTCCTTGATAACTGCAAGTCACCACTTTACCAAAAGGAAGAGGATAAGGTGTGTGTATGTGGGGGGGTCCTGTCCCAACAGAGCATGCTCAGTGAGCCGTGGCACATTTCATCACTCTGAGCGCTCGGTGTCAGAACCGTGTGACCTTGCATGTCCCACGCTAATCGCTTCTGCTGCTCCCATAAACCATTTCCTTCCTCTTTCTTGCTCTCTAGCTCTTTTTTTTTTGTTTTTACCGCTACCGGTTTTACCACTGCCTTCCTGTGTCAGTCGTTTCTCTTTTCTATTTCCCCACGCTCTTGTTCACACACTCATAGAAAATAGTAGAGTTGCAAGCGAGGGGAATGAGCAGTCCAAACACATTATGGGCGCTGCCATTCTCCTCGTTACACTCAAGTAGTAAAACTGATTCTTTTGAAATACTGTCTGTGAGTAGCATCTTGTTTTATATTTTAAAAGGGACATATCATGAAAAGCTCACTTTTCCAGTGCTTGTGCACGTCCGTTAAGGTTTCTGGAGTGGCTACCAACCCACAAACTGTGAAATGAAACAACCCAGTCAGTTCTTTGTGGGCTGCTTAGTAGGACGATACACCTATCTCCTGATGTATGTGTTGGGATTTTTAAGTATTGCAATTCGATATTACGATTTATTTCTATTTTTGTTAACTTTTTTAACACAAAAAGTTGAATCATACACTTCTAGGGACTTTTACTTAGAGGGGGCGTTGCATTAGAAGGAGCCCCGAGGGGAGGGGTGGGGGTTTAGACGGAGCTCCTGAGGCGATGCTACTTTCAAATGATGCTAGCTTTCCAACATCATCGACCCTACCTTTAAAGCATGTAAACACGTTCTAATAGAAACCCCGAATAAAATGAAATGAGCAGGATACGTCCCCTTTAAATGCACGCTGTAATTGTATTAAATCATTTCATAATGTGTTATCCCACGTCTACTCTACTTTCTTCTCTCTTAAGGCGTACACATTCAGCAGAATCTTGGCCAGGTTTGTTCCCAATTATAGCGCGTCTCAAAAATAGAACACCAGCGTGAAAATCCCATGTCACAGTGCTCCTTGGACGGTGTCTTAAAAACAGTAATTTTTTGCTTGGGCAGCAGCTTACTTAATTAGTTCTGGACATCTTTCAGCATACGTACAGTGTGTCCACCACGGTTGGCCTCAATTTTTCTTTTAATTCTATTAATTCACACGCAGGGAGGGATTTCTGCTCTGAGAAAAACCTTTTCATGTGATAAGGTTTGTATTCTCTCCAGTTTATTTAATGGATTATTTTGTACACTGTTTGCCTCCTCTCATATTTCATCTTCCTCCCCCATCCTCCCCACCTGTCTGTCTCCCCCCTCTTTGTCCTCATCCGTCCTCTCACCTCGTGGGTCAGGACGTTGACTCTCTGCTGCAGGTTGCCATTTTCAGAGTGCAGCAGCGCCGTCTCTTTGCTCTCGAAGGAGCAGTAGGAGTTGGTGTCCTCCCCAAACTCGTTGATCATAGGAAACTGCAAAAAAAAAAGACATTAATCACGTTATAGAAATATAGAATTATGGACATGCATTAAGCGTATAGAGATATATATAAGATAGTAAAAAAAACAAACAGTGAAAGAACTCTTCTGCTTATTTATACTTTTTGTTTTTCCTGCTGTTTTCTGCAATTTTTGATGATTTCACGCTGAGATAATAAAAGATTCATCTCGTATCAGCTACAGCTTCTGTTTGGCCCAGATATCGCTCAGGGGATCAGGGTGTTTTAACAAGTGTCATGTTTTTTGTTCCTCATGAACTAGATTTTTATCTTCTACTTCTCCTAAACTCATCTGTGAATTTACTGTACACAGCCAGTTGCTTTAATCGTACTTTTGAATTTCATCCCACACAATGAAACGCGGGGTGTGTGTGTGTGTGTGTGTGTGTGTGACTCAGCTGCTGTTTGTCCGTCAGTTACTTTGTTTGTCCATCTGTTCGTATTTCTTGACTAAACTCTGGAGAATGATTTTTTAAAATGACACCCGTTGGCCCGAGAGTGGGTGCTATAATTTTCATTTTAGTGTTTTTATGATAATCACGATATCTCAGACACATCTGATCGCTCCACTGTGGCATTTTCAAAATTACACTCATTAGGTAAAAGGCAAAGACTGGCGATATTTTATGTTGTTATTGTCAACAAATTCAATGAAATCACCAATACCAACATGTTAGTCTGTTTCTCAACACATTCTGACTTCCTGTTTGTGGCTCTCAGACCCAAAGCCCATTGGTTTCTACCATAGACTGTATATAAGAAGTGGACGTATGGTGCCTTCAAATGGGATCGTGTTTACCGTGTTCACGAGAAGAGTCCATATGAACGCCCCTCTCTTGAGGTAGTCACAACCTCGTAAGTGGAAAGCTTCTGAAAGCTCACGAGTTGTGGCGTGTTTGTTGACGTTATCAGAAATGGCGCAGGCCATGAAAGTACGTTTTTCGAGACATAATAAGTTAAGTTAAAATGTTGATATTCCCAACGGCCTCATCTTTCTCCTCTTTCATTGTGCCTTTGCATTTCCCATGTTGTAAACACCAGCTCACGAGTTTCATTTGAGGGCACCAGTAGTCACCATGACGTCACCCATTGGTTTGTGGACTGCCGTTTTGAAGCCTTGAGTTCGGCATTTTGGCCATCACCATCTTGTTTTTTTGCAACCAGAAGTGACACGAGATGGTGGAGCTAAGCACAACCAAACGCACCATTTTTAGGTGACCAAAAAGGTTATAATTAAATTTTATGAACTGAAAACACAGGATGAAAGGTTTAAAGTTCTACAACAAAAACGCGGACAACTCCCAGACTGAACAACGCCGTGGTAGCGACCTGTCAATCACAAGGTAGCCCCGCCCTAAACCGTCCCCTGCTTTATGGTCTATTTGACTCTAAATGGGACCATAATTTACTAAATGAACATCATGCTGTATTGAAGAAGACTTGAAACTAGTGATTGAGACCATAAACTCATGTTTACAATGTTTACTGAGGTAATAAATCAAGTGAGAAGTAGGGTCATTTTCTCATAGACTTCTATACAATCAGACTTCTTTTAGCAACCAGAGGAGTCGCCCCCTGCTGGCTGTTAGAGAGAATGCAGGTTTAAGGCACTTCAACATTGGCTTCACTCCTCAGACCCCAGAGGATGCCCCTGATTTCTATTGAAGATGTAAATCTTTGAAAACATCTCACAAATATATAGTTTAATTTCTTAAAAAGGCTCAGTAGTTTCCTAAAACAGTTTGTCATTGTAGTTTTTAATCAAACGTCAATCAAACAGGAGGAAACAGTGCATTTGTTGGGGACTATTTTCAGCGGCGGATTAATCTTCATTTGGTGCTCTCGCTCTCATACTTGTTAGTAGATAGGCTTATACATGGGATTTTGGGATCTTATTGCCTCAGAACTCATGATTCATGGGGGGAAACATATTTACTGTTTTATATGATATGAAATGTAGCAGCATTACATGTGAACATTTAAATTATACAGATGTAATTGCACTACTTGCAGCCACAATTATGCAGATATGACTGATTATGTAACCATAACTCTGTAGAATATGCGTTTTATGGGCTGCACCACATTTACTGTTGTTTTACTTGTGAAGTGAACAATTTGTCTCGTTCCAGCGCTAAACTGTTGTCTGGTAGCAGACAAACACGAGACGAGTTATATAACTGCTTATGGTTCGACCTAAATGAACACATTTACATTTAGAGTGCCTACCGTAAGCAGCGAGGGCTTTTCATTTTCTGTATGAAGTCAGTGACGCTGATGCAATGTCTATTTGAGGAGCAAACAACCCTTTTCCATTTAGCAGAACACCTCTCTCTGCTCAGTTTAACAGTAAATGTTCGCAACAAGGGCAAAACCCCCCAGGGGTCCCAAGAATCCTCACACTGCCGAGCATCGGGAGCGCTAACAACCTCACTTCAACCCATGTTCAAAGTAGCAGGAAGCACTTCCATCTGCATCATTACAGCAGCTGTGCTCAGGCATCTTGTATTTAGAGAAAGCCTGCAGCAACACTCACCTCTCCGTAAAAAAATAAAAGGTTTAAAGTAATAGAAAAGAATCCAGAATTTCGCAATTGAGCGAAAGGTCTTTCCATGCGGGGATTTGGACATTACAGGAGTCAATATTGTGATTATTGTTTTGATAGATATCCAAATGTAAAAAGAAAAGCACATGCTGTATTTACAGAGGCACAGGTGTGAAAACTCCCATTCCAAACAGTCAACATCTGCACCTGCTCTCCCCAAAATCAACACCTGTCTCTCTGGGAATCGGCCCTGAACAAACTGCCGCTTGTGAGTAAGTCAACAGCGATGTGGCAGCCTGCAGCCTCCAGTAACAGCTGCTCACTAAAAGGATGCAGGATTTCTGCACTGACACATATGGCAGGAGAGGAGCGACAAAGTCAAACTGCATTTCCATCAATTTCTTTAGAAAAAAAAATCTGTCGTAAAATACCTTTTTCTAAATCAACAAACATCAGCACTAATCATCCACAACCCAGTCGCCGGAAAAAAATGTTTTTGTACGTAAACTACAGATATGTTGAATGTTGACGTTTTGAACCAAAAATATGTTTCATATCAGTTTCGTATCACGACTGCAGAAACACACAATGCCACGTGGTTAACCAGCCCGGTCGCACTAAATGGCATATGAATGACACGGTTATTTGCATGTCATTTTACATGCAATAGGAATGCCTCTTTTGCCGTGTGATTTGTACGCCCTGTAGCCCGTATTGACTGCAATGTAAATGCATCTGCGAAATATGCTACACTCCGAGCTAGTGGTGCAGAATAAAATGTGAGAAAGACTGCCTATGGCTGGCAGGAAACAACACCGGACTGTCAACCGGTGTTCGTGTCCCAAAGTGTTATTTTGAAGTTTACGTTAGTCACGTTTGTGGCGTGTTTTCCGTACGTATGTTGAGTTGTTTCCGTACGTATTTTACCTAGTTTACGTACTTATTTTAAGCCCAAGCATGATGTTTTTTTCTAAACCTGAATGTAGCCGTTACCGTGGTGTTGTTGTGAGGCGTAAAAATTACACGCGAAAAGGCTAAATTCCGTTCTCATGACATGTGGAATGTCTTTGTAATGTGGTGCTATTTATAAGCCTTCCCATAAATTCGTAACGTAACGTAACAAACGTATTGCAGCAAACGTAACATAACAACGTAACAGCCTAACGACCTAACGCAACGTAACAATGTAACATAACGGAACGCATAACGTAACAACCTATCCTAATGTAACAATGTAACATAATAACGTAATGTAACAATGTAACTATCATACATAAATAACAACTGCGCTTTGCAGACTTTCTTATGCAACGTTACATAACAAGCGCAACAAGCGTAACAAGCGTAACAAGCGTAACAACGTTGCGGTCTCTTGGGTGAAAGTCTTGTGTTTGTTTGACCCACCCTTAGTGGACTTTCTCGCTTGTTATACTCGTTATTATACCATGTAACTTTCAGTAACGCTCGAATGCAAAAACGTCCACGTTCGACGTATCCGCGGTTTGCAGAAACGTACAATGCCAACATTTTTTCTTGGCTGCTCATGACGCACATCTCCCTGAGTCGAAGCTTTCTGGAGCTGCAGTTTGCATTCAACATTCAACCCGAACATCACAGCAGATTCAGAGTTTCAGTTTCCCTACCAACCGTATCCCTCGTAGACCAGGATGCAGCAACAGCTTGCATCTTTCTGGAATTGTCCTTCTCAGCATTTGGAGTACAGCAGCCTCTTTGATAACTTCTCATCATTTGAAGCATTTCGTTCTCAGACGAGAAACGAGTACTGCTGACACTCTCTCTCCATCTCTGTCTCTCTCCAGCATTGTAAACAGCTTGTTGAAAGTCCTCATGCACCTGAAGTAGAGCTAGGTTTAATACAAGCTGAGGGGAGAGTGGGTACATTACACTGTATAATTCCTAGAATAAGTAGAGCACCACACACTCATGATAATAATAAGAATATCCAGGATTTTTTTCTTCTCTTTAATCCTCCTTTGTTCTTAATTTAAGCAATTTATCTCTCCCTTGCTCTTTGCATCATTATCTCCCTTTACTCCCTCATTCCTGTTCCCCTCTCTGTGTATTACACCGCATCCTTCCACTCATTTAACTCCTTCCTTCCACTTATTTTCTTTCCACTTTTCCTCGCTTTCTGTCCTCCCACGCTGTTCCTTTACGCTACTGTATATGTGTCCGTTGGCCCAGCTACTGCTAGGAGGTGGATTTCTGCCTCACCTGCTCTCTCATCCAACCGAACACTAGTCTGATTTCATCCCTATGTTTTAACTTCTGCACTCTTTTATGTCTTAGATTCTCTTTTTTTTGTACTTGCATGATTTTCTTTTTATCCATATTTAATGAGCATTGTTGGAGGGAGCCTGAGATCTAAGATTTCCATTGCCAACACTCTGTAATTGTTGTGCATATCACAATAAATAACTTCAACTTGAACTTCTTCACCAAAGGAAACCGAAGTAGAGCAGCAGCACTTCCCCTGACCTGAGAAAGACCATGTTTGTTGCAGCTCTGCCTCCATAATTTACATACTGAGACCCTTTAACAACGCAGGTAACATCAGGTAACAGTTTAAAAGCAGAAGCCTGTGACTTCCCTTCATTATTCTGCATGCATATACAGATTGCATGTTATAGCAGGTGTAAACGGGGTCCATGGTTACTTTAAAGGTCTATGTTGACTCGCTGCATCAGCTCCTGTGAGCCATTAATTCAGCTTCAACGAGGTGTTATGTGTGCAAAACCTTTTTTTATAGCCGCTCAGTTTGCTCTGTTGCTCCCAGGGCTCCTTACGGTTGTTACTCAATATAATTTTTACTTAAACATGAGTTATTTCTGCTGTTTATTCCCCCGCTGGTCCACGATCAAAGCCCACCAAAAGCTTTCTCCTCTTTTATCTTTGTGTACAATCTCAGTGCCTCAGTAATGCTGAGGGTGGACAGGCTCGCTCCCTCTTCTGAAAGACTAATAAATCAAAAACCTAACCGGCCTTATCCCTGTCAACGCCGTCTGATACCAACAAGGACAACAACAATAAATCTCCCTAATATTTGACTTTGTGATTCAGCTTCACCTTGATCTCGTAGATCTTGAGCTTCCTCTTGATGCTGGTGTTCTCCCGCTCCAGGCAGGCCAGCCTCGTCTTGATGTCCTGGTAGGCGGTGATGAGGGCGAAGTGGGAGGCCGAGTAGACGTCGTCGGGGGGCATCGGCGAGGAGTGCCACGCCACGCTGCCGCAGCCATCCTCCTTCAGGCCCCCCGCGTCGCCGCCTCCTCCCAGCAGCCCCAGCTCCCCTCCGCCGAACAGAGACTGCATCACTCAGAGCCTCAACCTGAGGACACACAGTTTATTTACAGATTAATCATTGGCAACACTTCATTTTACACGTCCGCAAATTTCATTGTAATTAGGTGATAATTAGAAAGTATTTGAAATTTCTTTGGAATTACTCCCAAATTACCTTTAATTTACCTCAAAAATTACTTTACTATAAACATTATATAATAATTATATTCGACTATTTCTCAATAGCTGATAATATATTTAATACATTTCCAGGAGAAGAATACAAAGTTAATTGATATGCTTTATTTCCATGTCTGCTGATAAATAGATAATGATTAGCGAATAACTTATTTGAAATAAGTTATCAATCAGTTACCAGGTTACATTTGTGTAGATAATAAGTCACAATAGAGAGATTTGTTCCTGATCAGAAGTGTCTTCTACTAGTTTTCCACCTCCGATGAAGAGCAGCCGCTTCTCATGGCCCTATGTTAACCATTGTATGCTATTTTAGCATGTAATTATTAAATAATGTTTTTAATAAAGTCATTTTTGATACATTTTGAGGTAAATATTGGGGTAATTTGTATGAAGGAGAATTAGGGCCACATTGAAGGAAAAAAATTGGAGATTTCGAGACTAAAGTCATAATTTTACGAGAAAAAAAGTCGTAATATTACAATAATAAAGTCAGAACTTTACAAGAAAAAAGTTGTAATATTATGAGAATAAAGTCATAACTTTACGAGAAAAAAAGTCCTAATATTATGAGAATAAAGTCAGAACTTTGAGAGGAAAAGGTCATAATATTACGAGAATAAAGTCATACATTTACGAGAAAAAAAGTAATTTCCTTCTGACTTTATTCTCGTAATATTACGACTTTATTCTTTGTTTTTTTTCCTAAATGTGGCCCTGATATTCCGTCGTAAATTTGGCAGTAATTTCAAATAGGTTACTTGCTAATTATCACCTAATTACCATGAAATGTTACCTACTTATTAAATCAACATTCAGTTAAATGTACCTGCCAAAAGAAAACAGATTGTTCATAATCCTGGCAGCGGTGGACTATCAGTGCTGCTGCAGCAGCGTTAAAAACATCAAGCAGGCAGCAACTTGCAACAAACAAAAAAAAGAACAAAGCCGCTGTCGAGTGAGAGCGGTCGGATTTCTGGCACACACAATGTAAAATATTCAAAAGCAGAGTGGGTTCAGAGAGAGACAGGAGGCAGACGGAGGGACACTGTGTACATGTGAAATTTAAAGATGACTCACTGATAATTGTACGTTCATCAGACAAGGCCCTGAGTCATGTTTATGTGCACACTAGTATTTATCATGTTTGGGACATTCACATTATTATGGTTATTCAGCGGTGGTGCTGTGATTAGCACTCGAAGCAAGAGGGTCGCAGGTTCAAACCCGGCTTGGGGTCCTTCTGTGTGGAGTTGTTGAGCGTGTTCTCCCCGTGTTAGCGTGGGTTTGCTCCGGGTTCTCCGGCTTCCTCCCACAGTCCAAAGACATGCAGGTTAAATGTTGACTCTAAATGTCCTGTAGGTGTGAATGTGAGTGTGAATGGTTGTCTGTCTCTATGTGTCAGCCCTGTGATAGTCTGGCGACCTGTCCAGGGTGTCTGTCCCCGCCTTCGCCCAATGTCAGCTGGGATCGGCTCCAGCCCCCTCCGCGACCCTGAACAGGATAAGCGTTTACAGATAATGAATGGATGGATGGATGGATGGATGGATGGATGGATGATTATTCATCTCCCTGATTCATGATTCTTGCTCAGAAGCTGAAGCGAACTTTAGAGGCAGCGTGACTGCACATCAAGTCAGTGCAGAGAAGCAATGCAGTGGATGTGAATAGGTGGAAGTGATGACACAATGTGAAAATGTTTCTAGTTGAGCAAAGAATTTTCCATTTACCCAAGGCTTTATGACTTCGATTCAAGAATGTACAGAACCGCCAAGAAAAGGAGGGGAAGTGGCCTTGGAAAGTTCAGTCGAGAGGCTGAGCTGTCACTCACACACACAGTTGGTACATATGTTGCTATAGTAAATATCTGCACAGTTATTCAGCATTGCCAGATGGGAAATGTTAAACGGTCATACTAGAGGCTTAAAATGATCGTATGCGAGTCAAATACACCAGAACAAATGTAAATATGTAATATTTAGGGCTGTCAATCGCTTAAAATATTTAATTGCAATGAATCGCATGATTGTCCGTAGTTAATGGCAAATTAATCACATTTTTTATCTGTTCAAAATATACCTTAAAGGGAGATTTGTCAAGTGTCAAGTCTCTTATCAACATGGGAGTGGACAAATATGCTTTCTTTATGCAAATGTATGTATATATTTATAATTGGAAATCAATTAACAACAGAAAACAATGTCAGTGTGCTGACTTGACTATGACTTGCCCCCAAACTGCATGTGATTATCATAAAGTGGGCATGTCTGTAAAGGGGAGACTCGTGGGTACCCAGAGAACCCATTTACATTCACTGATCTGGAGGTCAGAGGTCAAGGGACCCCTTTAAAAATGACCATGACAGCTTTTCCTCGCCAAAATTTAGCGTTATTTCACCTCCTTCGCTAGCAAGCTAGTATGACATGGTTAATACCAATGGATTCCTTAGGTTTTCTAATTTCATATGATACCAGTATCTTCACTCTAGCTTTAAAACTGAGCCCGCTACAACCAGTTGTGTTAATGCGTTAAAGAAATTAGTGCCGTTAAAACAAATTTGCGTTAACTTGTTATCGCATTAACTTTTACAGCGCTATGAGTTTTACAAAACATGTATCTAAACGACTTCTGACCTCTAATCTGCCCACACATCATTTTCTTTTTCTTTTTTAAAGCAAGCTGACGTAGCTATGATGTTCTTATTCTGAGAGAAAACAGTTGAGTTGAGTTGAGTCACGTTCATCAACATCATAGTTTACACCAAGTATGACTGGCTGGAACGACTACTAATTGTAAGCGTCACAAATTGTCAAAATATCGTACATTATGGCACGTTTGGCATTATTGATCACATACATCGTACAGAGGGCAAAATTATCGTACATCTGGCGATGCTGCAGGTATTATATTGTTGTCAATAAATACAGACAGCAGCAACAGTCGAGCTCTCTGGTTCCCAAATATTTTTAAACCACGGTGGCACCCCTCCATACGGATTCTTTTTTTAATAGCACTTAGCTTTCAGCTTTTCACTTTTGTGTCTCTCGAGGGCTGAGATGTATCAGAGTCTATTTACAGCGGCAAATCTTCCCATCACTTCCATCTGACGTTCGCCGTTTCTTACTGTTGTGTACCTAGAAAGTGCCGTGAGCGAACAAAACCAAAACACTAAAGTTGTGGGCCGGAGAGCTGAACAATGAGCTGAAACTCGCTGTGAAGGTCTGTAAAGGTCTCATTCCCAGGGCATCAAATGATGACGTCACTGCCCTCGCCGCTTTGATACCGAGGAGAGGCACCCTTTCGCGTCTAAAGAGGTTAGCGTAGATGCTGCAGTAGCATCAGATATAGCAGAACTGTAAAGGCTGAAGGCTGATCTCGATGGAGAAGATGTTTTCACTCTTCTCCCGACTGGCTTCTGCAAGAGTTTGATTGACAGATGGTTCATCCAATGGTGCCTGCCCTTTATCAAATAGTTTCCAATGAGCTCTAAGTTTTACATGACACATTCAGGTTGCTCAAAACCAGGAGAGGAGCTTATCCAGATGTGATGTCAATATGTGCAAACACATAACCAGGATTCTCCAAAACCCTGATCGTAACCGAGATACTTATGTCTGTGTTAACATATTGATTTTCTCTATCTGGTTTAATACCGTCATCTTTCTTTTTCATCTCTCTTTTGCAGTAACTCCATGTCATTGTTTTATTGAGAGCTGCCCTACAGGTGCATGAGTAACTAGTGATATGTTAATCATACTCTTATTCATAAGAGTCCGGCTCGTGCTCTTGCTCCATTTCGCGGTACTTAAAAAAACATGAGCTGTGACAGCCTACGCTCCTTGAGTGGCGTGATGAATGAGCCGAGTAGTTAGCTGACCATGCTACATCACAGCCAACCAACCCCCGCCCCCCCCCCCCGGCCCTAAAGACTGCTGTCAAAAGTGATAAATGGCACCTGTGATGTCACCGCCCTCTTTTTATGCAGCCACAAAGGGGACATTTGCACAAAAGTCGCACTAGACGACGTAGCGAGGCACACGGAGAACGGTTTGATTTACGGGTGCTGAGTTACACAACATCTAGTTGATTTGATGTATACTGGAAAGGATGCCTTCCTGACTCCCAGCATCGCCTTGTGAGTCAGCGATTGCCTACTGAGCTATTTTCATCTGCTCCCTTCCTCCACGCTTGCTATTTTCCTTGTGTTTTAAGAGAGAGGGGGGATAAAGCCTCAGCCAATCTACGGCTCTTTTCCTAGCTGGTCTAACAGGATGATCCAAAAGCAACTCCCACATGCACACAAACACACGTCTGTGCACATGTTGCCAAAAAATAAATAAATAAATAAAAAATACACGGAGGACAGTCGCACAAAGAGAAAACGCATGTGTGGACAAAAACGGCTGTTTGATCAAAGAGACGGCGCTCAGTGCCAGTCACCTGCCAGCTGCCTGGAGACGGGTGTTTACACCGGGACGACGCTAAGGTCCTGTGATGACATCATGCTGTCGAGTCTGGTGCACTTTTCTACGGCGAACATGCTGTCACTCCAATCTGTGTATCACATATGAGCTAAAGCCGTTTTGACATTTAATAGCTAAGCTTGTCCATCCTGAATTAACATTAGAGATATCTACATTTGCATTTTGACTAGTCATAATTACATTGTGACTGGTCAGAATTCTTACTCAAGATATCTATAACGTCATTCTGACTAGTCAAAACGACAACAAACAGGGTATACACTGTACGATTTTAGCCCGTTTCTGGCCCGAATTTTAAGCCACATGATTCATTTTAGAGTCGGACTGAAGTTCAGCTTCGTCGGGCGTCGTTTGCCGTGCGGCGTACGGAGGGGACAATCTACAATTGAGGGGAATTAAAGATATCTTGAACTGGAATTATGACTAGCCAAAATTCAAACTTGGAGAGGAGGTTGTGTTGCTCTGGCCCCATCTGTTTTGTACAGGGAGGAGGTCGTGTTGCTCTGGCTCTACCTGTTTTGAGTGAAGAGGAGGTTGTGTTGCTCTGGCTCTGTCTATTTGGTGTGGAGAGGAGGTCGTGTTGCTCTGGCTCTATCTATTTGGCATGGAGAGGAGGTTGTGTTACTCTGGCTCTATCTATTTGGCGTGGAGAGGAGGTCATGTTACTATGGCTCTGTCTATTTGGTGTGGAGAGGAGGTCGTGTTGCTCTGGCTCTATCTATTTGGCGTGGAGAGGAGGTTGTGTTACTCTGGCTCTATCTATTTGGTGTGGAGAGGAGGTCGTGTTGCTCTGGCTCTATCTATTTGGTGTGGAGAGGAGGTCGTGTTGCTCTGGCTCTATCTATTTGGCGTGGAGAGGAGGTCGTGTTGCTCTGGCTCTATCTGTTTGGCGACGTCAGTTTGCTCGACATCCTCCTGGATCCACCTTCTCACATATTTTCACATTATATGTGTTATTTTTTGTCATATGTATTGTCTATGTTGTATTGTCATTATGTTGTTACTCTGTACACGCAACATCTATTGCACGTAGATCTTGAATTTGAGTTTTGACTAATCAAAATGACTCTTATGAATATCCTGTCTAACTATTAAATGTAAGAACTGCTTGTCATAAGCTGCTGACTAGAAAAAGCACAGCAATGCAACATGTATATGTAAAGCTTTCACCTTGCTGTATGTAGTGACCACATTTCCATAAAAATCCCACGGAAGCGGCGCACACCATCCGCCTACATTCAGGCTGGAGGACATAATTATCCACGGACCAAAAAATCTGGTAAAATTGCCAAGTGGATATTGTGATTCAATTGCGTATATGGACTGGAGTACCTATTCACAGGCTGCAATCCCTACATGGCTAATAAAAGACTCATTTCCATAGAGGATATCTACTACATGGACCAGCTCACATGCTCCAGTAGAGACTGGTCACTGATAGATGCGGCTTCGGACCGGGGAAAGTAAAGGACGGGGATGTGGGAACATCCATTTTGTCTGCGCTCCTCTCATTGGCAGCACAGAAATGAGGCATTTATCACACACAGCTCCGACTAAGCTCTTCTTCCCCGATCCCCTCTCTTGCTCTCTGCTCCTCTACCCAAAATATCATCCAGCTTCATCCCCCTCCTCCTCCTCCTCCTTCCTCCTCCTTTCCAATCACACACTACCCACTCTATCTCCTGGACCTCTGGGCTCATTTGCCGAGGCTCTCGGGGCCCCGCCGGACTGTAGAAGTGAAAGCGCATACGCTTCGCTCCCAACCAGCTCCCCGCTTCATTACAGCGATTACCGCAAGAAGTCATACATTACCCCGGGCCCACATGGCATACATTGTTCCACTGAGACTACCATCCTCTTCCTCTGTTCCCCCTTTTCTGTCCTCGTCTCTCCAGAGATTAAAGCACCACCCCCACTCCCTCTATGTCACCACACCGAAAGGGGGCCGAGCGCTGTTGCTGCCGTCGTCAGAGGACCCGGAGAGGCTACAGAGCCGTGAACTGAGTGGGAGACTCTGAGAAGCTGTTGTATTCATTAACTACATGTGGTGGCATTTTTACATGAAGGTTCTCCTGTTTGAATAAGTGATTTTTTTCTCTTAAAAGACACCTGACGAGGACAGACCTGCTGACATTTTCTTACTACGAGGCAAATAGTTAACTTCAATAAAACTCAGTCCGTGTTTTTCTGTTAACTGAAAAACGTTCTCCTTCAAAAATACCAAATGAAACCTGGTAACAGCACGTTAAACGTCAAAGATGGCGTCCTCTCCAGGCTTCATGTCTTCATCCAGATAGACTACTATTCGAGATAATTACCAATTAGAAGCAGGAGCTGACTGGGGTTGTTATTGGTCTACAGACCTGGTCGTCGTTAGCAAATTAAATAACATAATATATCAAAATCTAAATTATTTACAAATGTTTCCCTGTTGTATAACTGGCTCTAACACCCACTACGGAGAATCAGTATGTTCAGTTCTCCACACATTTAGCACCACGAACACAACTGTGAGGTTGTGAAATATTATTATACTTTATATTCTACATAAAAAGAGAAGTTGTAATATTGATGTATCCTCGATTTAACGTGATGTACAACAGTTAGAGTATTCAGCGAGGTATTCCACGATGAGCCTCATCCATTACAAACACTCATAACTCAATTAAACCCCAGAGCTGCTGCTCTCGCTGTAAATGCTGCAAATCATGTTTTTGGGATCCTTTGAGGACAGAAGCAACAGATGATATTTCTCTCGCTCTACGTTTTTGTGTCTGTCAGTTAGCTAACGGTGGCTTGTAGTAGATTATAATGGTGCAAATCTCTTCTTACGGATGTTAATATTGATGCATTCTGCTCTAGTTCCTGCTTTGTGGCATCACCCTTTCTTTGGTGACAATATAATCATAAGCTATTCATTTCTTCTCCATAAAGCTTGTGTATATTCATGGTTCTGTCTATAGTGGTGCAGGAATGATGTGTTTTTGTAGTTGAAGTTAGCATCGCTCTGGTTCCCTCGACAAAACAATGGGATTTTTCCTTTGGATTATTGCAGAAAATAAGATCTGTGGCAAACAAACGTTTATGATACTTACACGTTTTGGATTTCTGAAGCGTAAACGCAATACAACTACACCGCGGTCACAACTTCACATCAGCACCACTAAGCTAAAGGTGAACTAGTGTTCGGTGTGATGACGTTTAGTAATCTTGTTTAGAAACATAAGACACGTAAAAGCTTCAAAGTTCATGAGTGGGGTATTTACTGATGTATTTTATGTTTTTTGTCCCCGTCCAATGACAACCAATCAGATGTTTTTGTTTCACTATTTCCGGTCCCGTTCTCTCTCCCCACTGTTTCTGTTCCGTCTAACAAATGGAAGATAAAAGGATTCCTCCCAGAAGGACGGGTATCGATACTTCATACATTTTTTTTTTTGATCAATGTCTTTATTGTTTTTTTGTTATACAAGCATCAGCATTATTATGCAATATATTCAATACAGGTTTTACTTTGACAAACATAACATCCCCCACCCACCCACCCGTTCTCTCTTATCTTTTCCCTTTCTTACAGGGCTAAAATCAATATACAGCTTCACGCTATCGATAATACAATTAAACAGTTAAATGGCACCTCTAACAAAATGAAGATACACATAAACAGAAAATAAGTAAATAAAAAATACATAAAATAAAAAGATTTTCAAAAACAAGAATCCATTCCCTTCTGAGAGTCTACCACTATTGTGAATTTGTACGTATCCTATCTTGATTATTCCTCCTGTAGGAGCTCTCCAATATCACTACTTTTTACTTGATACCTTTTTAACGTATCGACCGAAACAACCCAGTACCAAGTAAACTCCTCCAGTTAAACAATATTTACAATCGATGCTTTTTATGCCCAGATCTAGAAAAAGATGACCGTTCTGCTCGCAGCTGTGAGCGTTCTTCGGTTTATTGCAATCATTGAAAAAGGGAAACCAGTAGAACGAGGACGGTGGATATACAAGCCGCTGTTATGTTATGATACGTACGTGAAACACCACTCTCACTCACCACTTTCTCTTCTCCTGCACTGATTTTGTTTAAGCTGAACAGCCAATCAGAGTGATTTCCCTCAACGACGAGCGCCGCCGCCGATTCAACATGTTGAATCGGACGAACAACCTCCAACACAGGCAGATTAGAGCCGACAGTTCGGGACACACCGCAAAAACTAGGCCGACAGACGCTCACCGCCAGCCAACCGCCAGCTTGGTGTGTCAGTCTTTACGTCATGGTATTTAAACGCCTTCCCATAAGATCAGGTTTCTGGTGATAACAGAACCAGGATCAAAGAGGACACTGCAGTGTGTGGTTTTAATGTTGGATCTTGTATGAAGGGGATGCAACCACTCTCCTCTCTATCTCTCCCTCTCCTTTCCCCCAGCTGTATTTCAAAGTGTTCATTCTCTCTTTCACCCTCCCTCTCTGTCCCTTTCCTCTCTTTCATCCCATCCTTTCTCAGCCCGGCGCTATGAAGCAGTCCAGCTCCTCTCAATGCCACCCAGTGATCCCCACGGGGCTGAACGTTTGGCACCTCTGACTCAGACAGTATGTCTGTGAATGGAGAGTCCTGGGCAGAGAGGCTGGTGTGCCGTTCTGCCCCGCGCTCATCCCCCCACAAATGCTCCCATAATGCTTTGCTCTGCTGCACCTGTTTCGTCTGCCAAAGTCTGCTTTCACTGAGCCGGACGGTACAACACACACACTGAGAACCTATTAACATGTAGCGTCGTGTGAGTGTGTGTGAGCGCATCCACGCAGACGTGAGCACGTGCACATCAGTGTGTGTGTGGAAATGAGTCGGTGCGTGTGAGAGTGTGTGTTTGATGTGCTCTATGTGTGTGTGTTGTACAAAGAGAGACAGGTAGGTATTGATGCACTAATCCAACGTACTGGATGTGTATCGATGCAGTGCACTGACCTTATTAAAAGGATCAGTTATTAGCCAGACATGTCTGATCTGAATCAAATAGGGTTTCTCTGCCACACACACTCATTATAAAACAACTAATAACGACTAAACGTCTAGACAAATATAATTAAGATGTGCCGGTTATGGTTAAAAAGAGCATTGTTATCAACACGATACCCTGCTACCCACTCTCACCAGGGGTCAGCAACCTTTACTATCAAAAGAGACATTTTAGACAAGTCTGGAGCATTGTGATGAAGGTAACACAGTTTATAGTCTAACTATATAGTATATAAGTCTAATGCAGTGAGGGCCAAAGTGCAAATGTACGACGGAGTATTAGGGCCACATTGAGGGGAAAAAAAATTGTATTCTTTATTAAATCGGGAGATTTACAGAATAAAGTCGTAATATTACGAGATTAAAGTCATAACTTTATGAGAAAAAAAAGTTGTAATATTACATGAATAAAGTCATAACTTTAGGAGAAAAAAAGTCATATTATTACGAGAATAAAGTCATAACCTTACGAGAAAAAAGGAAAATAATACGTAAAATTAATACTTAATTAATTAATAATATTATGACTTTATTCTTGAAATTTTTCTTCAATGTGGCCCTAATACTCCGTCGTACCATAGACCTACAACAATGACAAATAAAAATGAAAATGTAAACAAAAAACAGTTTTTCATTTCCATTTTTATAAATCCACAGAGAGCCACTGGAGAGGAGCTGAAGAGACGCAGGTTGTTGACCCCTGGTATATCACATAGTCATGTATATGTAGGTAGCTACCAAGCTAAAGTGCTGAAAAATTAAACCAACGTGGAAGTGCAGCTGTGGCGGCTGTGGCTCAGGGGGTAGAGCGGGATGTCCTTTAATCACAAGGTTGGCGGTTTGATCCCCACCTCCTGCTGTCCGCATCTCAGTGTCCTTTATCGAGACACTGAACCCCAAGTTGCTCCTCGGGCGCTTTACAGCAGCCCGCTGCTCCTTAGGAGGGGTTAAATGCAGAGGTCAGATTTCGTGTGTGTACGTGGCGATAAAAGTGTTTAACCCTCTGAGACCTGCTGACTTTACTGGCTTTACAGAGGCCACACATTGTACCTCACACAGCTGCACATCTGGGCCTTCTCTCACAGCTTGTTTGAACAGGAAACACTCATCATAACTACACCACACCTACATCAGGAAAGTGGCTGTAGTGAATGATAAGGTAGTGAATAACAGCACAAAGCAAACACGCCGGCGCTCTGTTCTAATTCAAGCCGTGTAGGCGGTTACTCTGTATACTTGACACATGCAGGCAGGTGAGAATGACAACTTCTCCAGGTACCTGAATCAGATAGTATTTGCTAATATATCTCCTGGCATTTGTTTGAACCAGTCTGGAGTAGCAGATGGTCTGGTTTTATCACTTCAGGTCGGAGTTATTAGGCTGGTTACCAGAAAGGATTTGTGTGCTCACTAATCATTTTCTTTTGTCTAAACTTTGTTTTTTCATCACGTAGACTTAAATAAACTGCTTTATTTAACTCTCAAAGAAGACTTTCTTTTCTGTGATTCTGTACTGAATGAATACATCCACTGCTGTCCATCCACGTCCCTCCCTTCTGATGCTTCAAGTAGACTGAAACAAATGCTGTTATCACCGTTTGACCCAGGTCTGACAGCTATCAGAGGTGTTTATCCACAACGTTATCCCGAGAGTACCAGACTGTCCATCATCACCATTGATGGACACTCGAGCAGGCGAGCTATTTACACCACCAGTATACTGTATGGCAGATAGGAAAGTGTTTAATCGAGGTGATGAGCCTCCCAGATCTTGATGAATCTCGTCTTATGAATGGTTTAGTTAGTAGATGACGACATAAACGATGGCCATGGTAAACTTAAAGTAGGGGTAGGCAGTATATTTTCTGTTCTGAGAGAAAACTAGACTTCTGCTCTTCCTCATGGCTCTGTTTTCAGGCTTTAGAAAATCTAGCCCGTGACGGGAGACTTTGACCAATCACAGGTCATTTCAGAGAGAGAGTGTTCCGATTGGCTGTGCTCCGGCTGGTGGGCGGTGCTTGGCATTTCCTCATTTGATCTCAACCTGGCAGCGGCGTCACAAACTTTCTCATTTTACAGCTAAACCGTGCACTACAAGATGATTCTGAAAACATTTAAGGAGAGATATAGGCATTAACGTTACAGAATAATGATTCATATTTGATCAGCGCTACCTAGTTTGTCTAGTTTGCCAAGCCATGAGGAGATGCAGGAGTCTAGTTTTCTCTCAGAACACTTGAATTACAATATGCTGAAATGTTATTATGGAATCTTTGCCCAATGATGCCAAAAATATACTGCCAACTCCCACTTTAACTCTGTATATTTTACCATTTTCACAAATAAATGTTGTGTTTCTTGGCACCAATAGCAGCTGAAATGTAAATTTGGGGCCCTGACAAAATTAACTAAATGAAAATAAAGTTAATTAAATCATATTACACTAATGTTTAATTACAGAATAATGTAATAAACTAATAAAAGAGAACACCTAATCAATCCTATTTGTTTGTTTCTCAGTTTCTCAGCTCTGTGTCTGTTCTGCTCTGTTTAATAAAGCTGCTGTTGCTGTGAGGCGTTCAGACTTGGTTACCTAGAAGACACGATGTGCTCTTAAAAACACATGTATACTGTACTGTACACACAGCTCAGCACCCACGCCACGTGCCACTACTGTCCATGTCCACAACACACACACACCGACACGCACACACACACACACACACACTACAAGCACTTATACAAAGCCTGTAAGGACAGCAGAAAAACACCACCTCTAACAAATGCCGCGCTGTGGCATGCCATACCGCGCCATGATTCATCACTCGGGGAATCAGCCGTGTAGGCAGGCGGTGTGTGTGCATGTGTGTGTGTGTGTGAGTAAGGCAGCTGCCGTTCAGGAGATTGATGGCAGGGGCAGGATGGAGACAATGAGCTGTGCTGCTGTATTTTTTTTTTGTCGCCCCTCTCTGTTTTCTGTCGGCTCCATCCTTCTTTTCTCTCTTCCTCCTCCTCATCTCTCTTTCCACCAGTAGCGGTATCGAACCAAGCGGTCTCTTCCCTGCCTTACCCCCGCCACCCCCTCTTCCCTTCCTCTCTCGCTCTTTCTCTCTGTCATCCATCCATCTTGGTATTCAGCAGCAAAGTTCATCACAGCCCCCCTGAGCGGAGAGGGGGAAAAAAAAAAACTTGACTTTGAATGAGAACTTTCCCCACAAAAGACATTAATCTCCTCATTATTACTACAACCAATCCAATACTTGGATTCCCTCGCTCTGAAATCTGAGTCAAAGTCGAGCTATAAGCTGCAGCCCAGAAGCAAAGAGCAGAGATAAGAAGCCCACCCTCCTTCTACCAACCTCTCTTAGAGCCTCCCTAATTAACCGCGACCATGAGCAGTCATGAACACACGCGGCGTATGCATGCGATACACACACGCACACTGACAGGGTGAGTGAGTTGGATGACTCACGAGCACTAGTGTGTTTCCCAGTGAGACGAAGCCTGTAATTTGGTCTCAGCTGTGAAAAAAGCACATTAAGAAAGAGTGAGATGCTTTCTCACAATGCACAGTTGGTCCGCCAGCAGGATGGAGGGAACCATGGCTGCTCAGTCAAGGACGGATGAGATGAACAATGAGAGAGTGAGAGAGCTGTAGATGCAGTTAGCTGTACACTAACTGTACACAGCCCTGTGCATTTAGCAGCTAAAGAGACAAATCACAGGTTGGTAGCAACCGTAGAATGAATATAAGAATTGGACAAAGTGACGTCATCCATTGGTTTGTGGACTACGGATTTGAAGTTCCACATTTTGGCCGTTGCCACCTTGTTTTTTTGGGACCAGAAGAGCAACACGTTCTCAGCCAAAAATCAATTCACCAATGTATCACAATTCTTTTGTTAAGGTTTTCAAATTGATTGTTTTTAATGCCAAAATCAATATATTTGCTTCACTTGAGTCTATGCGGAGGTTGAAGGAAGTTACCACTTTTATTGTAGTAGTCTGAGTAACGTGATGTCATATCTGTTCCGTATCCGTCAACCAAAACAAACCGCAGCGAGCCGCAGCAAGAAAGTAGAAAACGTTGGAGGGTCTACGTGGATACGACCTGCACCCTCACATGTTAAATCCAGCGTGGTAAACACTACACATCCAGTAAAGGATGGAAACACTTTGGGTTTCACACATTGTCAGGAAAAGCAGAGCTAGACATCACGGCTAAAGCTGCATGCTAACTCTGTCACGGACAGAAAACGTTATCGTATCGCGGTAATGTTGCGGTCGAGCCGGCCGTCACTCTCATCTCCATGGTCAAACGGGCCGACGCTACGACTTTAGAGCACCCAGATACTGACATTTATGTTAAATGCATTCAAACGGCCCAAATGGAGCTGACCAGGTATGTATAAAGGAGCTGACGGGAGAGCTAGAGACCACCTTGGAGAAGTTAGAGGAAGTAGACACGTGTGACTACGTCTGGTTTTCAAAATAAGGGAACTGTATATACAAAATACATCTATAGAAATAAGATTGATGGATTATATTTACCAGAAGTATAAAACATTACATGTCCCTTATAAATTAAAAAGAAAATAATTTGTGAGGGGAAATGTCTTTCTCCTCAATTTCTGGGTTGCTGGAAATAAATGTAATAAATAATTCTTGACAATGATCCTGATATATTTGACTTCAGGACATCTCTGACTAAATACATGAAGAAAATCAAACATTTGTACTGTATTAATTTTGATATTTTCCAAAATAAAGGTCCCTAGAAGTGTATGATTCAACTTTTTCCCCATCTAGTGTTAGAAAAGTTAACAAAAATTACAATAAATCATAAAATTGAATCACAATACATATTGAATCGGCACCCAAGTATCATGATAGTATCGAATCAGGAGATATGGTGTATCATCCCTGCCCTATTGGTTTCATACTAAGATTTTGGACATACTAAAAAAATCTCACCTACTGTTTTAGTGTACTAAATAACATGTTAGATGGAATTTGGGATGCAACCTGTGTGATTTTAAAGTAGCTAACATTAGCCACCAGAGTACTGTAGTAGCAAATCAGTGAGTGTGTTGATTGGAGCAATGCTTTGTTTTTATTATTACTCATGAATTCAACTTTTTATTTGCTTTTTTAAATCAGTAATTCAGCAAATATGTCAAACACTCACTGGATCCAGCTGCTTAAATATGGAGATTTTCTTTCTTTGCTTTTATCTGTTTTATATCTTTGAATATCAAATAACTTTTGGATTGTTGGTCTAATAAAACTATGAGTTTGATGTTGTCTCTTTGGGCTCTGGGAACTTGTGATGGTTGTATTTTTGACATTTCATTGATTACACAATGAATTGATTGATGTGAAAATAGAAAATGCTGCAGCCATAATGTAAAGTTGAAGCTTTCTGATAACCGTATGCAGCCTGCTGTGCAAAGGGAGGGTCCGCTCCTCTGTGGGATGTGATGAGTCTTATGGTTTATTTATCAAGGGTTTGTAGTTATCATTCTCAGCGCTGTGTGGTTCTGGTTTTGTGGTTTCGCTTTAGCGATGCTGCTGCAGTTGCGTTTTCATAACCTGCTGCGAGGGAGGATCAGGTGGTGAGGACGGCGTTGTAATGCAAAGCGGTGCAGCTCGCTATGACTTCACAGCCTCGACGTGGAAAGCGGTATCAGTCAGAACACATCTCACACACACACACACACACGTCTGTGAGCCTCCGCCTCACGGTGAATTCATACATTAATGTCAGCCAGAGACCTTGACAGCTGGAGCAGCTCGAATCATTCCAGCGCCAGTGGCCCTGACTCGTACTTGGCTCTCACTCTTGTCTTGTTCCCCCGGCATCTAAAGGCTTGTGTGCTTCACAGAACATCACATCCTCCTCCGATGTGTCTGTTCTGCTGTCATGCACTGACTAAAAGACAGACTGATAGTCACACTCACACACACACACACACACACACACACACACACACACACACACGCACACACATATATAAATGACTAAAATGAAAAAATGATGGTAAACCAAAGATGCATGAAATGAACAAATAATGCATGTAGAATCACAGCTGTTACACTCTCAAACATTTCTAAAACAAAAACACATTATGTATTTATTTATTTTTAGATTTCAATTTCATCCCTATTCAGAGCAATTTAATTGCTCTCAAGTGGAAATTTCTTGGCACCAGATGCATGCAAAATGCACAAAATAAAAGCATAAATAACAGACACACAGATGCATCATGAAGTGATATATTAGGGCTGTCAAAGTTGGCATATTCAATTTAACGCCACTAATTTCTTTTATGCATTAATGCAACTTGCAATTTTGAGGTCTCATTTTTAAAGATAGCTTGAAGATCCTGGTATCATATGAAACAAGAAAAGCTAAGGAATTCATTGGTACCAACCTTGTCATACTAGCTTTTTGCAAAGGAGGCTAAATAACGCTCCAAACTTGCGCTAAAGTTTGGTGAGGAAAAACTGTCATGGCCATTTTCAAGGGGTCCCTTGACCTCTGACCTCCAGATCAGTGAATGTAAATGGGTTCTCTGGGTACCCACGAGTCTCCCCTTTACAGACATGCCCACTTTATGATCATCACATGCAGTTTGGGGCAAGTCATAGTCAAGTCAGCACACTGACACACTGACAGCTGTTGTTGCCTGTTGGGCTGCAGTTTGCCATGTTATGATTTGAGCATATTGTTTTATGCTAAATGCAGTACCTGTGAGGGTTTCTGGACAATATCTGTCATTGTTTTGTGTTGTTAATTGATTTCCAGTAATCAATATGTACATACGTTTGCATAAAGCAGCATATTTGCCCACTCCCATGTTGATATGAGTATTAAATACTTGACAAATCTCCCTTTACGGTATATTTTAAAGCTGATAATAAATGTGCAATCAATCCTGATTAAATATGGACAATCATGCGATTAATCGTGATTAAATATTTTAATTGATTGACAGCCCTAATATATATAAAATAGATCTTTATTCCATATCTAAATTATATAACACATTCAAATCCAATCTTATCCAATAAAACATTATCCAAACTACTGTGCATGGAGCTGCAAAAAAACGGAGGTTAATTCCATCTCTGGCCTCTATTATTATGAGAAATAAAGATCTATGAGAACCTGCTTAAGAGTGAAGTGTTTAATTGGCTCCCAGCGCTGATATGACAATCTGTGTCTGCTGATTAATTAATGCTGCTGCTGCTGCTGCTGCTGCTTGTTGGATGAGTCCAGAGACGAGATGATGTGTGAGGGGGGAAAAGAGAGCGCACTGGCTTGGATCAGAAAGAATATATGATAAACATGAGCAGTGCATTGTGGGAGCAGGGCATGTGTGTGACATCATCTATACACAATGAATTCACCTCTGCTCATCCAGGTGTCATTAAATAACCTATATATGTGTGTGTGTGTGTGTGTGTGTGTGTCCTCTAAATGAGTGTGTGTGTGTGTGTGTGTGTAATCCAGCTGCTCATGTGGCTCTTTGTCGAGGCGTTAGCACATCGCTTTAATGAAAGTCAGCGTCCTTGGCAAAGGACACAACCGCTCAGCCACCGAAGGCCGCTCTCCACACATACATACACACACACACACACACACACACACTCTGGAGTAAATCTGAATGTCACACACGGGCAAAAACACAAGAACACATAACTGATAGAACAAATGTGTTGAACGACTATTTATACACAGAGACATTCGGACACATTCACATTCACACACCACTGATATCGTACCAACAAAATGCCTTTTTTTTCTTAAACATTACTTTGAGAAACAGTGGTGCAAAGTAACAAATACATTTACTCACTACGTACTTATACTCTACTTGAATATTTCCATTTCCTGCTACTAAAGGTCCCATATTGTAAAAAGTGAGATTTCCAGGTCTTTATATTATAAAGCAGGTTTAAGTGCTATATAAATAATGTTAAACTATCAAAACACTCAATAAACGGAGAAATACACACACAGCCCGTATTCAGAAAATGGGGGTTTGAAACAAGCCGTTAGGATTCCTGTCCATTTGTGATGTCACAAATATACCATTAGACCGTTAGACCATTACACGGTTTTAAACGTAAACATTCTAATTTTGTCCCAGTTTATTTCCTGTTGCAGTGTATGTAAATAACATCAGCTGACAGGAAGTAAACATGGACCCAATCTGTTGCCTAGCAAAGCAATTCTGTCACAATTCCGTTGAAATGCGTTAAAACGGAGTGTTTCAGACAGAGAGGGTAAATACAGGCATATTTAGACAGACAGTACGAGGAAAATATTGTGTTTTATGAACATTACAGCATGTAAACATGTTCTAGTAGAAACACAAAATACAAGTATGAACCTGAAAATTATCATGATATGGGACCTTTAATACTTCTACTCCACTAAAATCCAGAGGGAAATATTGTACTTTAGTGACTAGACACTTTGCAGATTCAGATTATTAATACAAAATATCCACCTTTTACCTGCTGCAACATTAAAGAGAGCAGTACATTGTACATTGCTTAGCTTCCGTGCTAAGCTAAGTCAGTCTGCTGCTCTAAACTGGGGGCATGCCGATCAGTATTGATTTTTTTTAGGTGGCTAAAATATGTTTTTCTGCTGCTCCCGTCTTCAGCCGCTTTATCTCACTGTCAGACAGCCATTTCTGACTGAAGCCGTTATATCGCTCTCTTTAATGCCACCAGACTGCATTCACAAAAACAGTGATTTTACCTCTCAGAACACTGTATACTATACATACAAACCCACTTCAAAAAATCTGAAGTAACCCTTTCAGTTCCAAACTTAGCACAGTTAACGTTGACTCAGCTCCTGCTCAGCTTATTCGTGACCTTATTGATTATCTTACTGTGGTAACCAACGTCACTGCTTTTACTTGTAGTGGAGTATTTTCACAGTAGTATTTCTAAAGGATCTGAATTCTTCCTCCAACAGCAGCCACCAACACTATCTGATAGCTGAGAACAGTCATATGCAGCTGCCAGCAGAGTGAGAGAAAGAGAGAGAGAGAGAAGAATGACAGAAGAGTGAGAGACGTGTGCAACACTTGTGGAGAATAAAGCAAACAGTAGATTACAGCACAGCTGACAGGACGAACAAAGATAGAAGAGGAAGAGAGGGGAAGGATGGGGGGATGAATGAGAAGGAGGGATGAACGAGGCTCTCTTTTATAGGGACATGTAGAAGGGCCGCGTTGGACAGCCAATTACTACACACAGACACAGCAACAACAGCAGACTTGTTAGGGCATTGAACCCATATGTTCCAGTTCACGTGTCTCTGCACACTTCACACGTATAGACCTGCATGCTGCATCATTAACTGAAGAAACACCACTCATCCAACAAACAGGGAACACGCTTTGTTCGTCTATAGTAATCCTCTGCACACATGTAACACCTCTCTGTCTTTTATTGTCTGGCGTGAGATGAAAGATGAACAGGGAGGTGTTGAAAAGAGGTCTCCGACTGTAACATCAACCACACTATAAAAGAGGGTGATACATGAGAGCAGGAGACGGTTTTGAATTGGATCGTGTGCTATTCTGTCTTCATTTCTAACCTGCATAGTAGCAACAATAGTGATGGCAGTACAAGTCAGGGGTGTGAGATGTGGAGAGGAAACAATGTTCTTGAGCAGTGTTACATAAGACTCATTCTCCCAGTGTGGGAAAATGATGAGGAGAGAGTATGGAGATGGATCCTCCTGAATTATCGATATTGTCGTATTGATTTGCGCTGTGAACCATGAAATAATTGTCTCCATCCTTTTGTTGTACAGTTCATCTGGTTATTGGCTTTCAGTACCACGGACAGCAGCCCACGCAGGCAATGTGCTCGTACACATTCTTGGACCCTGAATAGACGTGCTATTGTTTCAGTGACACAGAAAAGTCTCTTAGTCTGGACTCACCAAGTTTGCCTTCATTTTGGATGGACATTATCGTGGATGTTTGGTCAGTGTTGAATGTTCCACCTGGCCGGGCATACCTGGATTTTTAGAATCAACAATTTTTCAAATACACCAAATGCTAGCTGAGGAATTCGATTTAATTAATTCTTTACAGGCTTAATGGACATTGATGAACATCACTGTAAATGTGCCAGTGTTATCTGAGTGGCTAAATGTGGATTTAAAAAAGAATGTGCACGGGGAAACACCTGTAGTTGAAGCCGCCCTCGTCAAGTGGATTGATAGTGGCTGGTCATGTAAAAGTATGCGGATCATATCAGCCTTGTATCACGCTTACAGAAACGTACAACGCCACGTGGTTAACATTGTGAAACGATTGGTTATGTTTAGGCAATAAAACTGCTCGGTTAAGATTAGAAAAATGATCATGGTTTGTGTTAAAATAATAACGTAACAACCGTAGCGTAACAACCGTAAATAAACAACAACCACCCTTAGTGGACTTTATAAAGTCAACGTTTACATTTGGTTTGTTTGACCGGTCCACCATCACTCCCGCTCCGTACTTAGTGGACTTTCTCACTTGTTGTTCTCGTTATTATGCCACGTAACTTTCAATAACAGTCGCTCGATATCCTACGTCACTTGCTCTGACCGAATGCAAAAACATCCACATTCTACGTGTCTGTGGTTTTGCTGAAACGTACAATGGAAAAACTATTTCTTGGTGACTGGTCACATAACCTGTGTATGCTAGTAGAGTGTAAGATACAAACTCAACAGGGACCCACTCATCAAAACATGGCTCCAGAGCGCCGCAGGGCAGTTAAAGAGAAACCTGACGTCCTCCTGACCTGCACTGGGAAGCACTTCTCTTCCTGTTTTGTCTGCTAGCAACAGTCCTCTGTGTTTGGCCCACAAAAACACACCATCAAAGACTACGAGGTTGTAAATACAAAGCAGCTGGTCCTCTTTAGTCACTGAAGTACAGACCTACATATGGACACCTCTCCTCTCCTCTCCTCTCTGCTCTGCAAAATAAAATGATGCAGCACACAGAATACAAACAGATACTCAATTCTTCCCCTCTGTCTTGCTCGGTCTTGTCACTCTCTTTGATGCTCGCTGTATTTCAGCTACATATTTATTGGAAATCTATGCGCTGTGCCAGGGCCCTGGCTGCAAACACAAAGATTACCTCACACATGAAATTATTCTTTGTGTCCTCTGAGTCAATTTGACGGCAGTTTGTTAGTTAGGCCTGATTCCAGGCAGGAGAGATGTGACCGTGTTCTCAATATGCCTGAATCTATTGTACGTTTTCTTCGTGTATTTCCTTTAAAGGGGACATATCATGCTCATTTTCAGGTTCATACTTGTATTTTGGGTTTCAGCCCACAAAAAACAGACTAGTGGGGCTTTTCCATTGGTAGCACCGAGTCAAACCATGCCCCCGCGGATTTGGGTTTCCATTACCAGTTTTAGCGCACCGAGCTGTGCCGCTGTGCCCGAGATGGACCATCTCCAGAGTCGGGCAAAAGTGCGTCTGACTCGCCTCCAACTGGGTTGTGCTGACGTCTCCCCGGCTGCAGATCTCAGTACTTTTGTAGCTTCTAACTGAATCTCTGTGGTTTAAAGTTTAGTGTCTCTCATGCGTCCCTGTTTGTACTTTCAGATATTTTACTTTATTTTACTGTTTCTCTTTCAGTTGTACGGGAGACGTGTTAAGTTACTGCTGATGAAAATCTAACATTTACGGATTTTGCTGCTTCATAATAAAAGCTTTTAAATAGCAAAATAACGGGGAAGAATTTATAGGAAATTAAATGAGTTTATCACCGAATTAGTGGCGCTTTGTTAGAGAGAGAACAAGCAGCACAAATAGCGGGGGACTTTTATTGTGAAGAATATAGGAAATTAAATGTTTTCATCCACTGTCTATCCACTGGCTGACGTGCCGAGTCAAGGCAAGCCAGCACATGCGTATGGAAAAAGGTTATAAGTTGTCTAATTTCACAGTTTGAGGGTTGGCAGGCACTCCAGATATCCAAATGTACTGTATGAAGTGAGTTTCTCATGATATGTCCTCTGTAATAAAAGCAGAAGAATAATGTCACACAATTAAAATAGCAAACGTTTTCTCACTGAGCACCGTTGGGGCATCGTTCTCGGAGTGCGAGTAGATATTTTTAGGTGCAGCGGAGGGAGTTTAGGCAGTCCAGTAACGAGTGAAAAGCAAGTGGGTAACCTGGTTTTTCTGAGACACAAAAAGACTGGTGTGAATCCCCAGTGAGCTTTAAGACTCCGGGCCCAAAACGGACTTCTTTCTGGAACTAGGAGATCTCCAGTGTCACACACACACACACACACGGTCCTTTCTAGTGTGTGTTTTCTTCTGTTTTTACTATACCTTTCTACTTTAGTGCCCCTCTGTCACACACACACACACACACACACACACACACACACGCTCACTCAGACGTACTGTTCCTCTTACTCTACATGATGCCTCCATGGTCGGCTCAGTGCCTTGCGTGGGCAGAGAGAGTGAGTGGTCACATTACACTGCAGTTACATCACATTCCTTCAGTCTCCTAAGCAACCAGGTGTCCTCCAACAACAAAAGCAACACAACCACAACCCCTGTTATGTCATCCTCCGATTGTCACACAACGTTCACACACAATAACATGTCATCACCATCCTGCTGTGCAGAGAGGTGGTGGTGTTTGGTGCAGTCGGTGGGGTTGCTCTGGAACAATGAGAGCAGCCGGGACGGGGCAGTGGGAGGTGTGAGTTTGTGCTTCTGAGAGCAGCAAAGCAGAGTTTGGGAAGAAGAGGTGAGGCTGAAAGAATATGGCAAAGTGATTCATCTGAAGCCAAAACTCTGATAGAGAGGAGAGCCTTGATGCAGGTGGGCCGCCCATGGCTTGTTCAGAAGCAAGAGAACCAGTGGTCACTGCCTTGGCCCACAGATATTACACCACTGTTATGTAAAAAAAAAAGAAGGTAGAGAGAGAGGAGACGAGTAAAGCTAAGCGAGGTGATGGTTATGAAGAATGAGCATGGTAGAAAAATGTAGCACAAAAATGTATTTGTCCACATATTCTTTGTTGACGGAAGGCAAAGCAAATTAAGAGGCGGCATGATTGCATACAATCAATGGTGATTAGAGGTAAATGGAGGTAACCTTAACCCAGGGGTCAGCAACCTTTACCATCAAAAGAGCTATTCTAGGCAAAAAAAATAATCTGTCTGGAGCCGGAAAACATTTGAGCATTGTATGAAGGTAATACAGCTTATAGTCTAACTATATAGTATATAAGTCTAATGCAGTGAGGGCCGAAGTGCAAATGTACTACGGAGTATTAGGGCCACATTAAGGGGAAAAAAAATCTAAGATTTCCAGAATAAAGTCGTAATATTATGAGAATAAAGGCATAACTTTATGAGAAAAAAAGAAAATAACACGTAAAATTACTACTTTATAATATTATGACTTTATTCTCATAATACTACGACTTTTTTTCTCGTAAACCTATGACTTTATTCTTGTAATATTATGACTTTATTCTTGTAATATTATGACTTTATTCTTGAAATCTCTGATTTATTTTTTTTCATCAATGTGGCCCTAATACTCCGTTGTGCCGTCGTACCATAGACCTACAACAATGATAAATAAAAATGAAAATGTAAACAAAAAACAGTTATTCATTTCCATTTTTAAATCCACAGGGAGCCACTGGAGAGGGGTTAAAGAGCCGCAGGTTGCTGACCCCTGACCCCTAACCCTAACCCTCAGAACAGGAAAACTATCCACATTGGATAATAATTTCACCATTTCACCAATGTCTCTTAAATTTGGTTATCCCTTTGTGTTTCCAAGTGATGTTATTGTTGGTGCAACTGTTGCAAAGACAACTGCATCACATTTGTTGTCTTCAGAGCCTATCGACTACCAACAACACAGTTACTGCTAGCAGCCTGGCTACTGTCCAAGGTAAGAAACAACCGCAAGAATCTAACAAACAGGACTTTCAACCAGGAGGCCGGTGTTCGAGACTGGTGTTTTGTTCTGGTGTGTTGTTACGTTAGTGACATTTGTCACTTGTTTTGTAGTCACGTGTTTTCTGTACTTATGTTACGTTGTTTTCGCACATGTTGTACTTAGTTTACGTACTTATTTTAAGATCACCCATGACGTTTTTCCTAAACACAAGTGAGTGTTTTTGTTGCCCCCTGCTGGTACAGCACCTTCAGACAGGCGTGTCATATTCACGCCTCGGCGAGTCAAAACGTGACACTCTTACTCTCCATCCTCCGGTGGACTGGCAGGTCTGTTACATACTTTGGCGTGATCTAGCTTAGTAGAAAGAACCCTCTTCACCTTCTTTGCCTCCTCCATCAACGGGGCTCTTTTGCCAGGTAGACTTTCCACAGTTAACGCTAACATTACTCCGGTTGTTCCACCGATCGCCATTTCCGCTACATGAGTATAGCTACTATAAGCCATTTTGTTGATTTGCGTCTTAGCAAAATGCTCTCTGGTAAGCAGTGGTGCAGTGTATGTGTCTAGGGCTTGTTATTGTGAAAGGTAAGAAGGAGAGTAGCTGTAATGCGCCGTCATTGACAATGTGGGAGGCAATAAAGAGTTTACCGTCTTGGTTCAGATTATGAAGCCTCTGTATTATTATTTTATCACCTTCATAAGTTGAGACGCAACTCATGCACCATCCTCTTCCTTTGTGCCCTAAATCGAGTCTTCAATTTCCTGGGAGATCACGACCCGGAGGCAGACAGAATTTCATAGTGAAAATGAGGTTTATAGGGAAGCAATCTAAACGCCGATGGTGATTATTCTATAGCCATTACATTGTGCAATCAACATTTATTAGTTATTAGTCATGGAAATGATGATAGAAACTACAGAAATAAGGCCCCTTTAAAATGTTATGAAATCGTGTAAACTCAAGCTGCAGGATTCACAGTGAGTGGCAGGAACATCGAAGAGAGGAGGACATAGTGAAAGCAAAAGAAATGGAGGGAATGCACGGAGAGGAGGGCGCATATGAGGTGTGTGCTGGTGTTTGTTTGGTTTTCGACCTTGTTATCTCCTGAAGGTAATGGAGGACGATCTCTCGCAGGCATTGTTTCCTGGAATTATCAAAGGTTTGATTTGGCACAGAAATGTCCTTCAGGTGGAGCCGGTCTGGCAGCATTTTGCACTCCGCCATAAACCTGATTAGTGAAATCTGGCTCACGCTGGATGGACATTACCTCCGTGCTCCGGGGAGCTGCCTGTCTGTCACCGGCTACACTTTGGCTGCTGTTTGCTTCTCTTCTTTTTTGGAAAATGAAATAAGATTGACACAATGTGCTCTGGAACCTAACCCCACTTCAAAAAGAGCCTCTTGTGTTTCTATGCCGGCGAGCCGGAGGACATATAATGGTTAATTGGATTTCGGTACTCGCTGTATTGAAAATAATTAACACTTAGTCACCAGTCGTGACTGGTTAGCATCTTTTGGAAACAGTCATTATCTCCTGTTCTTCTCCAGAATGATGATTGTTAACAGAATTTTTTCACACGTCAAACACAGAAACCTGAAGCATTGAGTTTATGAAACAAAACATCTGACATATTGGCAATCTTTTGACTTATTCAAGAGCCGGGACTAAACGAAAAAAATCTGATATCCAATAAAGAGAGGAGCGGCTCTTTGTTCTCGCTGTCTCCCCTTCCTTTACCCCTG
Source organism: Sebastiscus tertius (assembly GCA_916701665.1). Taxonomy (NCBI): domain Eukaryota; kingdom Metazoa; phylum Chordata; class Actinopteri; order Perciformes; family Sebastidae; genus Sebastiscus; species Sebastiscus tertius. The sequence goes on along the minus strand of CAKAOH010022913.1, from coordinate 74,365 downwards.
GTAACCCTTGAAAGCCTTCTATGAATATTCCATCAGCCAGCAGGGCCTCTGCTCGCCCTCTTCATTTCAGTCTGCAAGTAGCTTACGTAAAAGTCCATATTTATGTATATGAACATAATCACAGCGTAAGTGTGTAGATCTGCAGAGAGAGAGAGAGAGAGAGAGAGAGAGAGAGAGAGAGAGAGAGAGCAGAACCCAGGAGCAGGAGGCGTTGAAAACCAGAATGAAAAAGTGGCCGAGGCATTGGAGGGAAATGAAATAGGTTTTGCATAAATTAGCACTCTGTGAATTATGTCAGCACTGTTTCCAGGCAGGACACTTCCTCAGTGTGTGTGTGTGTGTGTGTGTGTGTGTGTGTTTGGTCTAATATATGCTGCCCACCGGTGATGAGTCTGCAGAGTGAGATAAATGACCTCATATTCTCGTGTCTGAGCCCGGCTCTCAGGTGCTCGGTGGAAACTACAGCAGCGTCTATAGCTGTGGAGTTATTAACGCTACTACAGAGCGCAATATTTACTGTAAAATATAAAGGCTCTTAACCTTGTTGTGATGCTACAATTGTACTTTTATCACTGGAAAAATTTAATAACTTTATCCATGAAACAAGTTTAACAAGCTGCCGGTGTCATCACCAACTCGAGCTGTGCAGCCCAACATTGTTGCAGGATCCTAAGAGTCATTAGTACCAGAGTGATGCAGGAGTCCTAAAACGCAGAAATGAGTTAGCATTTTAGCACTTCCGGTTGCCTCGTCTGGAAGTCGATGGGTTTTTTGAATGGGTTTTTGGTTGGTTAGCGTGAAATTTTCCCGTTAAAGGCACCAGTGGTCTGCGGCGATGTCTGCGGACCAAGGAGTCTAACGCACGCACAAGTCAGAGGGTGCAAGCAAAACCCTGTGGCGCTGCCGTAAAGTGGTAGTATTCATTTATTCTAAACCTGCCTCCCCTCCGTGACACAGGTGAGAACAATCGTTAACACCATCGATGAAGCTGCCAGAACATCTGATCCAGACTGCGCAACCATCATGATGAAGCACTCTGTGTTTGAGCCGTCCTGATGAACAGCAAACTCTCAGCAAAGAGAGAAAGTAAAGCACACGGCTTTTTGTGGTGTTTCAAACCAAATCCTGCTTTGAAGGCCGGTGTGAAAAACACAACCCTTAACTCAAACAGCTCTTCACTCATAGAGCTGAAAGCCGTGGCCAAGGTTTCACATCATTAAAGTGTATTTGCTTTGGCCGAACCCTTTTCACTCTTTTTTTTAAAGAAAGCAAACAGATTTGATAGATTTATATTATAGTCTGTCCTTGGTTTAGTTGATTGGCTTCAATCTTTCTGTGAATGTTTCAGTGTGTTATTATATCTCTAAAAGGACCCTGTTAGTGAAAGAACATGAATACATTTATATTACGTCACGTTGCTCTCAACAAGTTGACGGCTCTAATTCTCAGATTCTGTCGTTAAGGTCAAATTCAGGGACGGAAACAACGGAGAGTTCACGTCCAGACGAGGGGTGTTGTGATATATCGGTGTTGACGATTTTAAAAAATGAAATATTGACATTGTGTTAATAATATGCATATGATAATATATACTATTATCAACATAAAACAGTGATAAATATTGTCCAGAAACCCTCACAGGTACTGCATTTAGCATAAAACAATATGCTCCAGTCATAACATGGCAACCTGCAGCCCAACAGGCAGCAACAGCTGTCAGTGTGTCAGTGTGCTGACTTGACTATAACCCACTTTCATTCACATATCTGGAGGTCAGAGGTCAAGGGACCCCTTTGAAAATGACCATGCCAGTTTTTCCTCACTAAAATTTAGCGTAACTTTGGAGTGTTATTTAACCTCCTTCCTGACAAACTAGTGTGACATAATAATATACATAATACCAATGGATTCTTTAGGCTTTCTAGATTCATATGATGCCAGTATCTTCACTCTTGCTTAAAAACTGAGCCCGCTACAACCTCCAAAAGATTGAATAGCAGATTTTTAAGAGGTCAATTAAAAATTGCAAGTTTCGTTAATGCGTTAAAGAAATTAGTGGCGTTAAAACAAATTTGCGTTAGCCCGTTATTATGGCGTTAACTTTGATGACCCTGAAAAAAACATCATGGTTTGGCTTAAAATGACTACATTTGTTATGTTATTAAGCTGCTGACATAAATTAAAATATAAGGGAATGTTAACTTTTGGCCTCACACGGGGCACCATAGTGGTCTCCTAAGCCCAGTGTTTGTTTGACCCTCCGTCCACCCCGACCACCTCCCTTGGCCTTCTTCCGCAAACTATCATTACAAACATCTTTGTGATACGTCAAAAACAAACATAATCCATGACAAAATATATTTTCCTTGAAACGTAATTGAAAATGCAGTTTCATTGTATGTGAACGGAATGTTTAGTAGACTAAATCGCTAAATTGCTGAGTTCAACCATGTAGTTTTTCTGCCTAAACTTAACCCAAGCTTAACTATAACTCGAACTGACAGACATATATATATATATACATATATAAAGTCAGAAAAGTCCAACAAATGCTTACATTTGACTCTTATCTATTTATTTATGAGATTGAGATATGGAAAGTAACTAAAAACTGAGCCATATGTGAATTTAATGATTGTCATCATCCATGTGCTTGGGAGAAGAATACTGCTAATGATAATAACTGAAAAGCAGATTTATATTTACATGGTTGTCAGAATTTAATGAGCAATCTGCAGAAAGAAATGCAGAAATGTGTCACTTTTTAAATAGACTTAATAATCGGCTGCTTGTGTTGACTTTGCAACGCTGAGGCAACACTTTGCAAATGCTTCCTTTTTGTATAAGAGTTTTAGGTTGGATTATTGTGATTTAAATGAGGCCTTATAGTTTGTTACTTTACAGTGCAATTTAGTTCTTTTAAATAAGATCCACATGGTTTAATGTACGGATATGATTTTCTAGATTCAGCAGCATTATCCAGTCGTGCTAACAGCGACTGTTGCAGCTGTGATTCCCATTTGCTTCTGCGAGTTAATTCATTCAACAGAGAAAAGCACGTCCTCTGTTTAATGGAAGATGCCAATGTTCTCAGTCTGATTGCGTCAGTAACCCCTCACCCTCCTTACCCCCAAACACAAACATATACACACACAAACAACGTCACTTTGTAGGAGTTACTCCAGAACTATACTCCTGAAGGTCAGCGGGAACAACGCAGCTTCAAACAACGCTGTAATTAAATCAAACAAACACTTGACGGGCGCGTCTCTGATTATGAATCATCCACGATGACGGAGACGAACCCAACCTGTTGGAACACTTTATCAGTCAAACGGTGTAAAACTAAAATCTAAGCTTTATTATATTGGACTGGGACAGTGTCCTTGGTACTAATCTAATAATATTCAAAACCAAATCAGACTGAAAGGCCATTTCCTGGTGAGAACGAGATCACTGGCGTACTCTAACCTCACTTCACAGCGCATCATGTTTCAGGAAAAACAGCATCAGCAGCACTCATCAGCAGATAACAAAGTACATTATACAACAGCTTCAAGCATGGAGGAGTTCGCCGGGATCCAATTTAAAAGTGCGGGATGGAGAAAAAAACATGATTAACGAGGGTAAAAATGCAGAAAAACAAGCCCAGACCCACGAGAGACTGTACAGCAGCACAGTGCCGTATGTGATGGGTGATTAGCAGGTAAGCTAAAGCCGCGATTCGCTTCCTTAAATTAGCTCCTTTTGGACACATGACACCCTGGGAAGAAGAAGGGAGAGCTGAATACTTAAAATGAAGTGGAGTGGAATCAAGTCTGAAGATCAGGCTCTGAAGAGGGATGAGAAGCGACAAAGAAGGAGTTGTTAATGTAACCTGCTGACCCCTCTTATAGGCCACTGCAGAGAGACAGTGAGTGACAGATTTTGGCATGGAGCTAATTATCATCAGGCCTGTCTGTGAAATAATGACTCGAATCAGAGATCTGAATGCCAACAGCGTGAGAGAGCACTCCTCTTTCATGCCCAGAAGTTATCAGCCCTCCTCGTTCCTCTCACTGAGGATAAACTCGGCTGCGTTTCAGCACCACGTCGCTGTCCACTCTTCATCCACTCGTCATCCACTCCAGGCTTTCTTTGAGGACAATAACAGGTCCTCCTTCAAGCCTCACTTCATACAGAAAACACCCTGTGTTTGTTATAAAGGCAGGACTTGAGACTTATATAACCTGAAACACCTTTATCATGATATTCACTTGCAAGCTCTTCCATAAAATCTTTCATTTACCTATCCTTAGTCTGATGTACAGAGTTGGTAGCTCCAAGCCCTCAGCTTATATTATTATGGTTTGTAGCCGTGCTGATGATGTGGAGGAGGAATGGCAGTCGGTCCACCACCGTGGTGCAAACTGAACTATCTCAACAACTGTTGGATGGGTTGCCATGAAATTCTGCACACACATTCATGGTCCTTAGAGGATAAAACAACTTTGGTCAGGCTGTTCTCATACACAGTTCATAACTATACCTACAAAAAGTAATGCACTGTAATTCATAATTATCCCACAAAATCAATTTGTGTAATCCACTTATTGTGAACCAGGAAGTGGAAAGACTGACAACCTCTGTGTAGGGAGCATGGATGAATAAAGAGAACTGGATACAGCATTGGAAGATCCCGTTCATTCCTATGAAAGTTGCTCAGTGACGCAAAAAAAGCTCAACTTTTGAGTATAAAATCACCAGGATCTTCTGGCGATCTTCCGCATCCTTTGGGCCCATGGAGCAGGCGCATTAGCGTTTCCTTTAACTCCGCCTCCCAGCCCTCGGTCCAGGAAAATATCTCTCGATTTGGCCATTAGTGCATTTTACAACTTTTAGGACCTAATGATTTAAATAAGGGCTATTCAAGTGTTTGTACTGGATTTACCTCAACAACAACAAAATGATCCGTTGAGTTACAGACGTGCCTTTCCCAATATAAGTCTATGGGAAAAAGTATTTTTGGGCCCAATGGCTTCACGTGACGGGCACGGAAGTTGTAGTACCGCAGTTTGGCCACTACGAAGATTTGCTTCAAAGCCCGGCGCTCTTCCTGGGGGCTCGGTAGGGAGGAGGCCGGGATGGATGGGTGGGTCAAAAAACTTTTCATAAGATATCATACGAACCGTTGTATGAGGATAAGTTGCTTTGGTGATCTCTTAACTTTCCCTGTAGCGCCACCAGCAGGTTGGCATGTTTGGTTTTGAGTGAAATATCTTGACAACTTTTGGAGAGACTGCCATGAAATTTGGCGCAGATTCCCATCGTCCCCAGAGGATGAATCCTACTGACTTGATGTAGCGCCACCAGCAGGTCAAAATGTTCACATATCAAGTCAAATATCTCAACATCTACTGGATGGTTTGACACAACATTTTGTACAGACTTTGGCGATCCCTTTACTTTTAACAGCGCCACCAGAAAGATGACATTTGACCTCATGCTATTTATTATTACGTTGAAATAATAGATTTCAAGGGGATGACATACAGTGTAAATTAATCTGTGAATAGAAAGCTATTCTGACTTACTTTTACCTTAAACTTTAAAAATTTAAAACATTATTATCCAGATGTTCAGTAGTTACGTCCACATGTCTTCCATCTTTTTTCTCCTCTTACATAGGGCTGCACAATTCATCAAAATTTTATAAAAATTGCAATATGGCCTACTGTAATTTTCAAATTGCAATATCTGTTAAAGTTTAAATGTTTGTCAAAATACCTTTATAATTAAAGATCGTCGTCCTGGCCTTCACATCATACTCTACAGACTTAAGAGAATATCTTTGTTTGGTACAAATCCCTGCACAATCACACCGTAAATGAGAATAATGATGTAAATTGCAATTGCAATATCAAAATAATCACAATTAGATATTTTTTTCAAAATCGTGCATCCTTGCTCTTTACACATTTATCTATACTTAGCCTGATTGTACCGTGTTTGTATTATGAAGCCATAAATACTCCACAGAAGAGTCCGACAGTCCACGAACACCTTTCCATTAAAAAGTCCAGCTTTACTTTTTGTGTTTGAGATTAAATATTGACACATTTTCAGATTAAAAAATAACTTAATATTCATAAATATTCTCACAGGGTCCTAAGTTTTTTGCAGGACAGAGAAGAGTGTTTGTATATCTTCTTAGTCAGACGATCATCCGAGGGAGTGATGATATACAGTGCGAGTTCAGCTGTGCTGTCTGTATGAAATGCAGTCCTGGGAGCTGTTACCTAATCTCAAACATCATCATTCAAGATATTCAGGACATTGCGAGCGTTTCTGATGAGAGGAGAAGAGGATGAGCAATGTATGCATCTATATTTAGTCTGATGAGCAGTGTTTGTATTTCCAAGACAAAATGTTCCAACAGAGAGCAGCACCCCCTTTTCCTTCCTCTGTTAACCTCTTGTTTTACAGCAGGAATTAGGTAACACAACCCCCCAAAAAAAGCTTATATCTAAATATATTCTCCAGTGCATGGGGATATAAACTATACAGTTTTAGAGGGCTGTTGTGAGATTATTATGAGACTGTTTGTGTCTGTCTCTCTTGGATACTAACACGCAGTGATGAAACAAGGCCAGAGAACAGATGTAGTCTACTTTTGCTGACCGCTTTATCCAGCAGCACTGAGCTGAAGTTGAAGGTTGCCTGCGGCCATGGCATCACTCTGCTCTCTGTGATGCTCCTGATGCTGATGCTGAGGCTGAGGCTGATGCTGATGTTGCCACGCGTCTCCTTTAAGGAGATGGATACGCATCAGCTGCAAATAAATTGCGCGTACAATAAATAAACAGATGATGATTTTCTTTACAAAATCTTACAATCCTCGTCTCAGAACGAGGCTGCTTTTCTGGTGCGATGCCTAAAACATAACATGGCATCCAGCTTGCTCTGTGCATCCTTGTGCACACATTGCATCCATCACATGAAAGACACAGCTTGTATGAAGAGGATAACTCACGTTGATCGATCCGTAGATGCCATCGCTGGGGAGAGATGGAGATGGAGGTGGAGGAGAAGAGAGCAGAGCACCCCCTTATAAAAAAAAAAGAAAAAAAAAGCTTGACGGTGTGTCCAGTGCTCGGTAATACCCCTCTGACTGCTGCTCCTCCGGTGCTCCTCCGATGCTCCTCTGCTGCTCCTCTGGTGCTCCTCCGGTGCTCCTGTGTGCAGAGACTTGCACGCCTCCTGTAGCTGCTCCTGTGCAGGACTGAGCATCACACCGCTCCACCGTGGAGCCCCACTATATGCACTACAGCACTACAGTGTGGGATGGTGATGGTGATGGTGATGTCGCGGGAATAGCAGCTCTCCTTTTCAACGAGAACATCCACACTGTTCAGAATCTCCCAGTAAAATAACAGTAAAGAACTGGTTGCCTTTATGTTACTGTAAAATTAACATTATTATACTGTCGCTGAAATTGACAGCTTTGTACTGTTAATGGAAAATACTGTTTTTTTTTATTAATTAATAGTATTTTACAGTTAATTTACTGTTTAAAGATACATTATATACACTGTAAAAAAAACATTTTTTACATTTTTTTTCAAGAAATTTTCCATTTTTTGTCTGTGAGGTCTAGAGGTTTCTGACTCTATTTTAACAATTAATTCATGTTAGAAGAAAAGGATTTCATGGAATTCTAAAAATATTTCTTGTAAAAATACCAATTTTTTTTCCAAAACTTCTGAGATAATGTAAATTTGGGCTTTTGCAACGTAAAATCACATGTTTCATTTGTGATTTATATGTTAATGGTCTTAGATTTACGGTGTATTACTAATCTAACAATAAATATATGTTAAAAGTAAAATATTTCTTGTAATATTACAGTAATAAAGGCTAATTATATAAAGATAATTACAGTTTTACAGTTTATTTATGTTAATTAACGGACAGTATTTTTCCGGTTTTTAACAGACATTTTCTGGCGCCCCTGCTGCTGGAAAATTTCCGTTATTTTCCACTTTTTTTTACAGTGTAGCTGTTTTTCACCTTTCTTTTACATTATCTTACTGATTTGCTTTAATGCACTATTTATTTTTTACATACATTTTAATAAACATTATTTTTTTGCCTAGATGAATAGACTTAGCGGGTTACCGACATAGGAATAGTCACACTAAATACAATTAAAGGCACTTGTTAGGAAAAAGGCTATAATAGACTTGTTGACACTTTTCCCAAAATGTGTGTCTCTAGCTGGATACAAGCACAGAATGCAACCAGAACAACATGTGATGAAGAACAATAAAGATAATTCACTGATTTTACAATCATGTTCAATGTACAAGCCTGACATGAGCAGATCAGAACCCAGAGTTAAAACAATACTGCATGAAACTGTTACTGATGAGACTTTAGACAGTTGATCAGCAGTAAAGTGATGTTTTTTAAGAATGCATTATAGTTCAGTTAAAAAACGGCCTATGAGCGTAATTTAACAGGTTTAAAGCACTGTTTTTAGCAATAACAGGTTAATACTGTTGAAATCCTGCTGTAAATTAACAGCAATTGTTTACTGTATGTCTGTCTGAGAGCAGCTCTCTGAGCAAAACATCCCTTTATGTAATAATCACATATTTATTGTCACAAGCAGAGGGAGTGAGATATAAGAGGAGTGTATTCACAGCACCAACAGTCCAACAGCTTACATTTAAAGCCACATGGCTCCACCAGTAACCAGCTCCTCTCTATACATGAACACTGTTCACACCTTCTGTTTTACAGACTGTGGAGGGAAAAGTGTCGGTAGTGTCTGAATTGGCAAACTACATAAAGCGTGAGGAGACAGTTTATAATGGTCTCTATTATCTGTCTCTTACAGTCTTGACCCTGATCTGGGTCAACGTCCCACTTCTGTGGTCCACATAACCTGAGCTGAGGATGACATATTGTTGTTTCATTGATGTGTCCTCGTTATATATTTAATTAACTCTTTAGTTGATTTGGTTTTGATGTTCACAAATCATTATCTTTCACTTTTACTCTGTGAAAAAAAAATGTGTTTGTCTTTGTTGACAACATTGAAAATGATGATGAGTCCCAGCTGGATGTTTTTTTTATTGCATTTTCTATCTTATAATTAGATGGTTTATTCTTGGTGACCACAAACAAACAAAATATTAATATCAAATATATTTTATTACCACGCCAGTTATATTTTCTATTCTTGACACCAATAGTTTGGTAACACTTTCTATGACTCCCATGTCTATAATGCATCATAAACATGCTTATGTGTTATAATGTGTGCTTATAGCAGCATGTAATCATAGTTAAAGAACTCCTAAATATTCATAATGCTTTATAACAATAATTATTACACATTGTAAAGCATTTTATAATGACTTATAAGGTCAAGTATCAGTACAATCTGTGGCAAACACACGTTTATGATTTTCAGCAAGATAATCTTCACTAATAAACACCAATTTTATGATTTTTGAAGCATCAATGCAATCAGCAGAAGCAAAAAGCTAACGTTAAGCTGTAAACAATCTACACCACCGTCACGTCGCATGAGATACGTCGCAAGTATCAACGAGGCTGTAAAGGAGGACGACTCGGCGTGATGACGTTTAATAGTCTCATTTAGCCACTTGTTAGCAACCGCCTTTTTTAAGACACATAAAAGCTTCAAAAGTCACATGTGGGGTATTTATTGATGTATTTTATATCATTGAACAACATTAAAATCTCTTCAGCTTGTGTGAAACACAGACCTTATTTCAGACCATCTAACTAAAAACCCATTGGCTTCCAGATGTGGGAACCGGAAGTGCTAAAATGCTGACTCATTTCCAGGTTTTAGGACTAGAAGGAGTCACTTTTACCTGCATGTTATAAAACATCATGCAAGGTGTTGCTCAGCTGCTATAATCTTCTGCTTTGGGCGTTTAGCAGCACAAGCAGGTCACTGACCCCAGGCTGAAATACTGAATCTTGTGATGCTCTTCAGGAATGTGCAGCTCCATAAACCTGCCTGTGTTACTGAAATCAGGAACAAAGTCTCTCACTGTGAACTCAGAGTTTCCTGCAGGAACAGATGTGAGTGAAGGATTCATAACTGCAGGCGTTCACCTTTGGGAGATGGTTCTTATCACAGCATTTCACGACTCTCCCCTTCCACTGATTTGGTGCTATTCTAGTGCATTAAGCCCAAGATAGCGGCGTCATCTGAGAGTTTGATGACATAATTATCAGGGTTCATGTTTCTGCAGGCGGGTATATGTGACTGTAAGCAGGACGGAGAGCAAACACTGACAACAGACTGGATCGCACACAGGATGTGGAGAATGAAGAGAATAGAAGTAGAAATATAGAGTAGAGATTCATGCCGAAGCTCTCATGAATGTAGCGTTTTACATGCACAAACATAAAGTTCAGTTATTATAGATAGATAGATAGATAGATAGATAGATAGATAGATAGATAGATAGATAGATGGATGGATGGATAGATAGATAGATAGATAGATGGAAAGATAGAGTTTTGCATAGTTTTACCTCCTAAAAGTAAATGAGCCTCGTCTTCTTTCAGATGTTGTTTCACCTTTCATTCATTATTCATCCTGATGTCAAATCCTTCACATCACCGTGACGACCTCAGCGATGTTCGTGTGACACTTTAACGCTCAAGTCTGTCTTCAAGGAAGTTTGTTTTTAAGGAAATGTACTGTAGTTGCTGCCTGGGTTATGGATGGTGGGCGACCTTGACACCAGAGAGCTGAATCTGCGTCATGAGTCCTGCGTGTTGTTGTGTTTTGGCAACAGAAGCGCTTTGGTTAAGCTTAGGGAGAGATTGTGATTTTGGTTAAAAGTAAACATGCCCTGTGTCGTGATTCAAGTCAGTGTTGACTTTTATGGATATTTAACCAAGTCGACCATCTTCCCCAAACATTAACCAAGAGCTTTGAGTGTCTAAACAGAACCTTGACAGGGACACATCATGCAAAACTCACTTTTTCTCACTTTCGTTGACGGCAGTACGTTTCTTCCTAAATGTATCTGCAGTTGCAAATGACATCACATTACAGTAGTATATAAAAGTCATTTCTAGGAGCGGGTTGCTCTGTGATCTTTCATGTTAAATGTCAATAACAGATCACGCAGCACAGCTGTCGCCATTAACCTGCATTGATGTTAATTTTATCAGAGGACTTCACACTTGGTGGGTGTATTGCGCAGAACCCAACAGTGTACAGTGTTGAATGTGGTGCAATTTGACCAGATGGTGGTGCTACAACTATGATCTTTACGTTTTGGACTGTAACCATTTAACCATAACTCTCAGAAACAAAATTCTTCTCTCTTTCCTGGATTTTGTGGATCCACACAAATCTATCCATGTAAGCCACGCCCATTTGCGGCTATTGATTTTCCGCCATTTTGAATTGTGTTCAAATCAGATTTTTTTCGCTGCTCCTCCTGCACATTTTGAACAATCGTAACAAGATTTGATACAAAACATCTCTGGACTAAGCCGTAAATAGTTACCTTTTCAGATTTTTGATATTCCGTACAGTTTTGCTAAAGCTGACCCTCAAAGTTAGCTCACATGCTGTGGGAAGGGCTTATATTACAAACAAATGTCATATATTTCCTGAATGCTTTGTGCTATTGGGATCACATTTGGCGGACATGTGTAGATATGATGTCTGAGTGACCACGGCAAATTTGGTGCTATTTGGCCAATAGGTGGTGCTGTAGCAGCATCATCTAACTATAAAGGAAGTATTCTCGGTCTGTCTGTGTATGTAGAATCTCGAGAACCATTCATCCGATCAACTTCACACTTGCCAGGTACAAGAAGCCACGCCAACGGGTGCAAGCACCGCTCCTGGGGGCCAGGCAATCGGCCCGTTCTGGACTGACAATGCACTTGTATTCATAAACTAGTAATTTGACTAATATGTCAGTGCAGCAGCACAGACATGATTGTATGCCTGGTTAACAGGTAGAATTTATGAGCAGCAATCAAATCACTTTTTATGTTTGTTCAGTTTTCTGACAAGAGAATCATCAAAATGTGTAAATGGGAGCAGCTAAATCGTGAGTTTGACTATATTAAAACAGAGCAGGAGAGGACAGAACGGAGGTTTAAACAGCTGAGATTCAGATCAGTCTTTCCAGCTGCTGGCCAGATGTTGGCTGTGATGCATTTTTTTTGTTGTCATTGTTTTTGTTGTTTTTTTTGTTGTGATGAAGAAGAAGAGATTTCGATGTTTTCCTGTTGATTTAGCATTTCAGTGGTCTCTACAGAAGCTCCTGAAGCTCAACATGATCCGTCGTCTAATTCACGGTGAATAAATCAGGAACAAATCTACACTAAAACTTTTGTTGAAATATTAGTTGTTGGCTACGTGACCTTAGAAAGTTCCCTCACAGGTCTTTTCTTCATCAGCAGTTCCTTTCACAATGATTACAATGATCTTCTAAAAGCTCAATTCATATCCTTGATTAGTGGAACGTCTACTCTAATCTGCATTTATGTAGCGCCGCCATTATCATGAATAGGAACTAAACACGCTGTGAATGTTGTAATGATTGCGCCGGCCAGACAAATTGAAGAGTGGAAGGTGTTTGAAACTTTAATCAGGGAGAATCTTTTGTTCTGATGAAGTTGCACCCTGTGAAGTGAGTCGTTGGTATTTAAATGAACCCCAGTCTGCCCGTCAACAGCTCCCCCTGGCCTGCAGCCAGAGGAAATTTCCACTGGAGTTGTTGTTGTCCGGTTCCACGCTCTTCAACCAACACAACGCTGACCGAATGCCCGACACATTTATGCCTGATACGCCCGGCTGTTTGTTGACAGGGGGGGATAGGAGCTGACTACCGGCAGGAATGTAGGCTGACGGAGAGCGGAAAAGTACCGGGGGCATCCAGCAGCAACCCCCACTACACCCCCACCTCTGACCAGTAAAGCACTCTCCACTAGATGTGTCTCCAGGGCCAGTTTCAAACAAGGCCAGCCTGCACTTTCAGGCTTCAACACAATCAAATCAAACTTATAGACTGGAAAGACCTCCAATGTGTCATGGATTCATAAAAGAGAATGTGCTGCTAAGTTTTATTGACGACTGACTCACCACAATTAAAACAATAATGACGTGGAAGAACCCATCCAGTGGTTTCAGCAAAATAAAGTATCAGAAGTAAAAGTACTCATTATGCAACACTGAGAACGGCCGTTGGGACTGTTATTCAGGGACGTATTAATCCGACTTTTTCTCTTCTAATACCAAAACTCAGGCTATCTGTTGATCCCGATATTGATCTGATACCAGTGCTTTGTTTTTCCCACATTTATAATCTGTATGCTTCACTGCTGAAATGAGTCAAATGAGGCCAGGGATGAATCAGTGGGCAGCCCAACGTTACTTAATGAATAGAACTGATCTTTTACAATGATGCTGAAGAAGAAACTGTCTTTAATGTAGATCAGTCACCTCTGGTTGATACCTGATCTGCTTCGGTCAGTATCTGTGCTCATGGGCAGATTATGAGGCACTGGGCCTTATGCACAGACATGCAAATGAGCAAGACACAAGACACAGACTTTATAATTGTTTCGCCTTTTTTTTTGTTGTTTTGTGTCACTTTGTAATTGTTTTGGTCTTTTTGTAGTTAGATTTTGTTTTGTGGATGTTTTGCCCCTTTTTTTAGTAGTTTTGTATCTTTTTGTGGTCATTTTGAGTCTCTTTGTGAATGTTTTGCCCTTATTTGGTCTCTGTGTAGTCTTTTGGGACTCTTTGGAGTTGTTTTGTGTCTCTTTGTGGTTGTTTTGGTCTCTGTGTAGTCGTTTTGCGTCTTTTTGTAGTTGCTTTGTGTATCTTTTTGGTTGTTTTGTGTCTCTTTGTGGTTGTTTTTCCCTTTTTCAGAGTCGTGCGTCTTGTTGTCTCTTTGTGTCTCTTTGTAGTTGTTTTGGTCTCTTTGTAGTTCTTTTGTGTCTTTTTGTAGTTGTTTTGTGTCTCTTTTTGGTTGTTTTGTGTCTCTTTGGAGACTTTGTTTATATCTACATATTATATCTGCATGTTTTTGCGTCGGTCACAATAGTTCTCCTACACGCTTGACACACGGGAGAATTTCTAATGAAATTAAACAGAGCATCAGGCCATATGTTAGGGTGCGTAATAAGGATGAATAGACAATTGTATTTAATAATAAGGATGTTTAGAAACATTGGTTGACATTACAAATCCTACTTTACACATTAGTGTGCTGTAAACTGCAGTGAGAGCGAGGCCCTGCTAAGCAAATATGAAATGAACTGGCCTATAAAACTCTTTTTACTTCACTGCCCTCAATTTCCTGTGGTCGAACCTAAATAAATCTCCACAGCTAATAACTCACCTGCTGACTAAAGGCCTTTTTCTGTCCAGGCAGGAGCTCCTTCACTTGACTGACACATGTTGGCCTCCTGTACTCTCTTTCAAAGGACACATCTGCATGAAGGACGACACAATCTGCTGCGACTGGCAGATTTAAAAGTGTTGCGTGACAAGTGGCACGTTCTGTTGCGGACTATTTTAAATCCAGACTATACTGCAAGCAAAAACATAAACAACACCTGGATGTGAAAGATGCTGATGTCTCGTATCACAGGTGTCCCGCTCAAAATACCTTCAGCTGAAAGATGAAATCCTGTAAGAGCTCGGTTGGGGCTGATATAGTAGAACAACAACTGACATTTGAAACAACATGACTAATACTTGTTTTGGATATTGTCTAGCAGGGATCAGCGTATTCACTGCTGCGAGCTGGCAAAGCTGAAATGAGCCGTGTTATTTTGCGGTGCAGATTTCTGACTAGAATATGACTTTATTGCCTCCCACATGTATGCACAAAAGGTGTAAACTAATGTTTTGATGGAGAGGCAGGCCAGACTGGCTCTATAAGGACAACTCCAACTGCACAGACACAGCCGCCGCTTATGTAATGGGAGAGATTTGACCAGGACACTGTGTTCCCTGACAAAGGCATTTCTATTCAAAACCATGTGTGGCAAGCCTCCAGCGAATCATTCACAGAGGGTGAACGTCTGCCCATCAGGAAGTAAACAAGGAGCAGAGGGCGTCGGGCTGGGTTATCATCCCGATGAGGACGGAGGTGGGTGAAACTCTCGCCTGAGTTAATGACCGACTTCAAACTGCTCCAGATCTGTTAGTGAAAGTCCTGAATAAACTCCTGAACTCCTGAATAAACCCGTCACAACTTTATTGAATTGAATAAAAATCCAGCTGAAATCAGTAGATCTGCAAAAGGCCTTTTTAGTACAGATATTTTCATTGAGCAGCAGCAGCTCTTTTGTTTGGCCCCTTCTGTGTCATAATTCAATAATATTATAATAAAACAGTTTATGTTCACTATTTCAGCCAAACTGAGCATGATCAGACCCACATAAAACCTGCTCGTAAGTGTGTCAAATATGATCAAAATGATGTGGACACTGTAGTCACATTTATACACTTTTGCTCTGGGAGTGTTTTATGGTTTGGTTAAGGCCCCTTAGTTCCACTCATAATAAATCGTAATGCTACAGACATTTGAGACAATGTGCTTCCAACTGAACTCCGTGGGGACGAAAAGTAAGTAAATCTTGTTTTTTTTCTCAGAATATTAAGTGCAAAAAGTGAAAAAATGTCAAAAGTCTTTGCACTCGAGTCACATATCAAGTCCCAAGTCCTGAACTTTGAGTTTTGAGTCATAAACAACTCATAATGTGCTCATCAGTGTTGTAGTACTCGAGATCGGTCTTGGTCTTGAGACCGGTCTCAAAACCACGTTTTGGAGGTCTCTGTCTCGTCTCGGAATCGACTGCATTTTTATTTGGCCTCGTCTGTGTCTCAGACAAAGAGGACTTTGCAGTGTGGGACTCGCACTGGTCTGGTCTTGGTCTTGGTCTTGGCTTGGTCTTGCCCCCTCAAAGTCTTGAGCCCTGTTTGGACCACAGGAACTTTCCCTCTTCTTGATACACTCTGGTCTTGGTCATGACATGGTCTCGGTTTAGGTGGTCTTGACTACAACACTGGACAACACAAACGTCCACTAGATATTCTCAGAGCTAAACTAACTCTTCTGCAGTGTGTAGTGAGCGTGCAGGCACGTGTAGAGGTGGAGCAAGACAGCAAGAACGCGCGCAGTGTGTGAGTGAAGGCAAGCAGGCAGAGGAGCAGAAACTCCGGCCACACGCGAGCGCGCATGGGATCCCGACCCGGTAGATTTATACGTGTAAGAAGTGACAAACAGTCCCTTTAACAGTGGGATTATTTATGGCCAAAACACGTGTTACACCCCTACATACACACGTTTGTGCACTTTTTGTCTGGTGCTTTTTTTCATGTTTGGGCACTAAATAGGAAATCTCCAACTTAAAGCCAACAGTTTGTGTTTGTCTCTCTCCTGTTTTAACACAACAATGACCCCCCAGGCACAAAGCCAGCTCCATAAAGTGGCCTGATGGTTGTTTTCCCAGTTTGGAGTGGAAGCATTTGACTGGCCTGCTGCACACAGAACCTGAATTTGAACCCATCCAACACCTCTAGGATGAACTGAACACTGACTGAAAACCACATTTAGTTCATTTAGGTGGTTGTTTGTGTTTTTGGCTGATTAGTTAATCACCTATTTCTATAATGAGAGGAGAAGCTGCCTCTCTGCTCTGAACACTAGCCCCGCCCACCGACGCTTCCTATTGGCTAATGCGTAAGATAAATAAAGAATCCTGTCCTCCTATTGGCTGCAGCTCGCTCCATGTCTTTGGTCGCCTCCTCTGTGTGTTCGAGAGCAGCTCCAGCGGTCAGTTGAGGACTGATAGCTGGTATCTTAGTGTCAGTCGTTGTGGTGACTCTCTCTGCAGCCAGAAGCATCCTAACCAACCATGAAGTTCGTCAGGTTCATCATGAAAAACGCAGCTTTGGCCAGCGTGCCCAAACACATCGAGCATTTCTCTAAATTCTCTCCCTCTCCTCTCTCCATGAAGCAGTTTCTGGATTTCGGTGAGCATTGATCCGCCTTCAGTGGCTCATTTTGATCAAACTAGCTATGGATCTGTGTGCAAAGTGACTGTTCTCTAAAGATTTAAACCTGGTTATTAATGTGCAGTGATTCAATGACAGAATATGTAATAACGCATGTTGTAAATGAGCCTCCAGTCTGCTGTGTGGAGGCTTTTGCCTGCAGCAGCTGCAGCAGTATAGTGCTCATAGTGCTCATAGTGCAGAGTGTTGCATCAGATCTGTGGAGCTCTCTGCTGCTGCTGCACTATCAGGCCCTGTGTGAAGGACACATTCAACTCCTGCTAATAATTTAGATTAAAAAAAGTCTTCCAGCAGCTTGCAAATGAACTATCATGCAACATGTGCAGAGTGTTGCATCAGATCTGCTGCTGCTGTTAAGCTTACTGTTGTATTCAGAATCACCTTTATTGGCCAAGTATGTGTACACATACACACAGACTGCTGAGTTTGTCACTTTACCTTTATTTACCTTTTACATACTGTTTTACAAACACATATATTACTTCTCATCATGCATATACACACTACATCCTGTTTACATTCAGTTTTCCCCACCTAAAATACTGTCTCCAATAAAAATACACATTTATATTTACATTAGTCCCACTATGTTAAATTTACTTATGTTTGTATTTATTCTAACTGCAATATTTTATGCCTTAGATTATAATTTAGCTATGACTTGTGTGGTTTTCTGCTGCTGCATCAGCCCCTCTGTGAAGGACACATTCAACTCCTGCTAATAATTACTAATAATTTATATATATATTAAAAAAAAAAAGTATTTCAGCAGCTTGTAAATGAACTATTATGCAAATCTTCACATTCTTTGAAGCTGTAAAACAGATCTGTTGGCACTTTTAGTTGTAAAATGATTAATTCATGCTTCAGCTCTAACTATTATTATATTCTTTGTGCTTATTCAGGTTCCATCAACGCCTGTGAGAAGACGTCCTTTGTCTTTCTGAGACAGGAGCTCCCCGTCAGACTTTCAAACATTATGAAAGAAATTAACCTGTTGCCCGACAAACTGGTCACAACCCCATCTGTGCAGATCGTGCAGAGCTGGTAAGTCAAACCAGGCCGATGGGAGTATTGTTTTGTTGTGATCCAAGTTGCATAACGTCTCTCAACTGACGTTATGACAAAAGACAAACAACAAAAGACCAAATGGAGCCTCTCAGCCTCAGTGGTGACTCATTAAACCATGTTTGACCAGTGAGACTAGTGAGACGTTTAACAGCCACAGCTGGTGACTTTGTTTATGTCCATGTAGGTCGGTCGGCCAAGTTGAACTCCTTCCAGCTCTGAACGGGGGTTGCCTCCCAGCTCTGAACTTTACCCTAGTTTCTCGTCATATGTCACGTGACCTTGTTGTCAGGAGCTGCTTTCCTTTCCTTTGTGGGGGATGAACTGCTGCCCAAGTGTCCTTACAGGGACTGGAAAGGCAGCCCCCCTTTTTAAACCATGAACTTTCACTTATATAAAACCCTGCAGGCTCACTCAACTGCTATTTTACAACGTATGTTTATGTGTGAACATCTTTTATTTATGCTTTTTGTCAGGTACATCCAGAGTTTACTGGAGATCCTTGAATTCCTCGACAAGAATCCAGATGACTTCAAAGTCCTGGGAGAGTAAGTTCCTAGTTTTCCTCCAAAATCTCACATTTCAGACGGAGGAGGAGTTTCATTTTATTCTAAACGGCTGGTCACTCCCTGACCCTTTTATTAAAAGTTACTGTGAGGAACTTTCAACTGGTTATGAAACAGTCTGATGCCTCCGTATGGCCTACATAAGGAAACGAGACCATCGGCGAGAAGATTGTCTATTTCTATGTAGTTATTCTGGGTCTGGGTGCCACGGGGTCAGACTCCGGCCAAATCAGGCGAACTCTTTAAGCTCAGACTCCATCGGGGCCTTCGGCAGCGACCAGCCCGCCGCGGATAGACCCAGATCGGGCTTCGCTGCCACCTTTGACCTGCAGTCAGAGCTCCGGTGGGAGGTGGAGAGCTCCGCACACGGCAGCAGCGGCAGAGAACATATATTTATAAGAAGTGAAAGTCAATTGTCCATTCCATTGCAACATTAGTGCCCAGCAGCAGAGCTACGCTTCCACCATTTTGGACTGAAAGCGACTACCGGACACCAGTAAAACGTCCACCTATAATGTGCTGTACAAAAGTAAAACAAAATTATTTCTATTCTGTTGTCAATAATACAGAAATGGTCTTTGTTGAACTATAAAATATTCTAAATATAATAAGTTTTCAGTCCAAAATGGCGTCAGCGCTGTCAAATAAACACCGGAGTTTCGTCTCTTTGCTTCTATACTCTTTGGTGGCGGCTCCTCCTTCGGCCAGGAGTAGAGCTTCACCTCGCTGACACCGACAACGCCATAGAAATAGAATAGGAGTAGAGCGGATATTGAACTTTTATTCCGTGGTCATTAGACAAATACAAAAGAAAACGGTGATTGTTGTTAGTTGTTATGGTGACAACACATGTCAGTGGGGCCGTAAAGTGTGGTCGCAGCTCGCCGGTAGCTTGTCCTTCCCTGGAAGGGAATGTCCGTTCTACTCCTGTTCGATTTCTACGGACACCACGCTGCTGGAGGTCCAGGCCGTATTACTGGGCCCGCTGCAGGGAAGGGAGGCACGGGAGAACCAGAACCAGGACTGAGCGGGGCAGACTGTCAGACCCTGCTGCAGAAAAATTAGAGGTTTTCTAAAGGGACTCTGGTGCTCAGAAACACTACCGCTTTTGTTCACAGGGGCCGCCAAAACACAAAATAAAAGTTCCTCGTAGTAACTTTAAATGAAACCAGAAGTTGTTCAAGTTGCAAGTCACATTGTTGGAAAAAGGGAGATGTAACTGATGATTTTTTGATGCCACACGTGTCCTCCTGAACCACTCTGTCCTTCTGAACCACAGAATGAATGAATATCTTTGTGTCCTTCCTCCTCAGGTTTGTCGACGCCTTAGTCACCATCAGAAACAGGCACAATGACGTGGTGCCGACTATGGCCCAGGGTATCATCGAATACAAAGAGGCCTTCCCCCAGGACCCGGTCACCAACCAGAACATCCAGTACTTTCTGGACCGCTTCTACATGAGCCGCATCTCTATCCGCATGCTCATCAACCAGCACAGTGAGTTCAGCATTCAGTCTCCCACATTTCACAGCTAGAGATGCAGTATATCAGGTTCAGCTTCTGTTCCTTCACACAAATATGAGCTCAGGATGAAAAACTTCCTCCAAACTAGATTACACACACACACACACACACACACACACACACACACACACACACACACACACACACACAGAGAGAAAGCCTTAATCTAGTTTTTATTCTTTTTGCTTTGTGTCTGAGACGAATATTTTTAGATCATCATGTTACATTATTATTATTATACTCTCTGCTCGACACCCAGAGGCAATAATACGTCTCTACCCTAAAATAATCGGCGTCTCACAAACTTTGTTCTGTCACATTCATTATAAATGTTCATGTGGGATGTTTCTGTTTGTCTGGGGAGCAGTTTGACTCAAGTCTTCACATCATAAAGTTTATACTTAAACATGCAACATGCAAATGGGATATAACTCCTTCCTGTAGTCACTAATTTAGTTTAGATAGATGTCCTGTCCTCATGTCCAAAGTAAGACATTAAACCACACATTGCTCCCAGTGTATATGAATTATGTAAGTTTAATCTACCAAATGAATGTATTATAACATTTCTAACTGGCTCATATCTGATTTGGCTCACCCATATTTGATTGTCTTTTTGATTGAGTCCAGTTTTATTTATATCATATCATCATAAAAGCTGATCTATGATGATAAGATGCTATTCAGATTTGTTTGTTATTATTATGAGCTCGTAGAGTTATCGTCATCGTCAGTCATGCGGAGCAAAGACTGTTGATGGATATCATGTTGTGATAGTGTAATCTCTCAACACTGCCGTCACATGAGGGAGAACCATTCTGCTTTAATGAGTTTACAGCAGCAGCTCACAGCTGATTTACTGTTTTCTTTGTCTGCACTTATTTTATTACTGAAGTATTTCTTGTGTTATTAGTGTTTCTGGCTCCGAGTATCAGACTGCAACACTTTCTGGGTACCAGCTGAAATGTGTATCTAGCACTGAGTTTTGAAACGTACCAAAAGTTTGCATCAAATGCTTCCTCAGATTCAGATTCTTGTTTATTTGCTTTGATTAGATATTTACTCGTTTAAATAATCATTTTTCGGGCCTCCCTTCTCAGTCAAGTTGTCGACTATTCATGCTTTTTTCATGCTGAATGACTTATTTCCAAGAAACCTGTGAGCACATCTCTGGTAAACACACGAGTTAAAGTATGGATGTGCATCTCAGGCAAAAATACTATTCGATAATCACTGGGAACTAGTCCATGTTGTTCGAACAGTGAAAAGACTAACCAAGACGGTTTTGGAGAGTTTTATGTTGTTTCCGTCGTGTTTGAATGAAGTGTGTTGCTCGAACAGCTGATCTACCAGCTGAAACTACGAGGGCCGTGGCTCCGTGCCACGCAGCAAGCACACACACCTGTGGCGACGGAAAAGAGCCGAGCTGAACGTGCCACACATGTTTTAGCGGTAGTAACGTTACTACCAGGTGACGCCTGCGACAGTTAAAACAAGGGAAAATATATTTTTTCAAGACGAGCAGATAATCACATAAACTATTAGATTCTTTTATAATTGAATGACTATTCTTAAAATCGAAAATTATGACCCATCCCTAATTTAAAGAGGTGCTTTTGTGTGATTCTTTGTCGAGAAACTCAGTTTTACAAATCTGTCGATTAAATCAACTAATCGATTAGTCGACAAAAACATATGAGTGTTAGTCGACTAAGAATTTCTTTAGTCAAGGATGCTAATTTATTCAACTGAAACAACTGCTTTATTTTAGGACAAAACAAACACAGGTTTGGCTGATTTCGTCATAGTTTGGTAGAAAAACATTTTTATATTACTCAATGTGAGGTATCAAATAAAGGATCATCTTTGCATCAGTATTAAAACTCGTATTGTATTGAAACAGTTCAAATAATCTCCAGCTCTAATGTTTTACTGAACTTGATGTGTTGATGGTCCAATAATTACAGATAAAACCACTTTGTGCTTTCCGTTCTTCTTAACTTGGTTCTTTTGTTCTCTGCAGCTCTTATTTTTGACGGGACCCTCAACCCGGTTCACCCAAACACTATCGGCAGCATCGACCCTCACTGTGAAGTCGGAGACGTGGTCCAAGGTAAATATGACTTATGTCTGGAGTTAAATGGGTTAAATAAACTTTATCTAATAGTTTTGGTGGAACCTTTCTATTGATTATTACTTTAACATTCAAGTTTTTACAGTTTGTTTTGTATCATAATTCTTATCCTCCTTTTTGTTTTGCTCAGATGCCTTCCACAGTGCCAAGATGCTGTGTGACCAGTACTACCTCCGCTCCCCTGATCTCATACTCCAGGAGATGTGCAGTAAGCTTTCATTCATTTAATCTGGCAGGTTAAGTACAAACCCACTCTTAACGCCGGCACCCCGAGGGGCAAAAAGTCCTCGTTGTTTGTTCCAAGAGATTTAAATAAAGAAGTCCTCTGGAGTGCACATACAGTATGAGTGTTTGTATGTGAATTAGCATCCAGCCAGACGGACCCGAGAGGCCTCTAATTACAGCGTCCAAGCTCAAGTAAAAGGCTGAACGAGCCCGGCTGACTGCTTCAGACAATATTGACACACGGACCCTTTCCTCTCCGTCCTCTCCGTCCTCTCAGACCATTAAACCAGAGCTGAGCAGAATAATGGAAAACATCCACGAGCGGCGAGGATAATGAATTTTAAATGAAGCGGAATGAATTAAGAAATTTGTTTTTTGTTTTTTTGTGCAGGCAAGAAGAAGAAGAACCTTCCGATGAGCATCGTATACGTTCCCTCTCACCTTTATCACATGCTGTTTGAGCTCTTTAAGGTGACACACATCCTACAGTTCTGAATTATAGACTCATGAATGATATTATAATCAAAAGTATATTGAAAAACTACTTTTATAATGTTATATTTCCCTTTTTCAGAATGCTATGAGAGCCACCATTGAGACCCATGACAGCAGTAACAACCTCCCACCCATCCAGGTCATGGTGTCTCTCGGAGATGAAGACATGTCCATCAAGGTGGGTTGCAGATCACAGTACAGCTTCTTCAAATGGACAAATAACCGTGTGGTTATATTTCCTCCCTTAATATTCACATACTTCTTATTACTAACAGCAGGTGGATTAGTGTTTTGAAACAGTCTGTGGGTGTGTTTTGTGTTTGTAATCTCTGTAATGTGAACCAGCTCATTTATTAACGAGTTTAATGAAGCCGGTAAAGATGAGACGCTTTCACTGAGTTAATCTTTTACACCGTTGTTATCACACAAGTTCAAATCACTTTAAATTAATTAAACAGCTCTATTGAACACACAACGTGGAGCTTTCAGAGCAAAGAGAACCACCTTTTTTTTTGTCCTCCTCTAAACCGGTTATGTAACGACTTCGCCCTCAATTAATCACCGAGCCGACCGGAAAGCAAAGCTACTAAACTCTGATCAGATTACCTACATGGACCTTCATAAACCTGGTGTTAATACCATGTTGTTGTTGATACCTGGACATGCTACTGCTTGTTGGGACTCATACACACACAGTCAATGATGCACCACATCATCAAAAACATATCAAACTGCTAAAAGTGAAATTTAGGACTTAAAGCTGCACTAGACAACATTTTATATCAACAATGGGTCACATTTCTGTGTAATGTGAAAGATAATCACCAGACTCTGCAGTTCTCCTAAAGCTGGTAACACACTATACGATAGAGCCCGTTTCTGGCCCGAATTTTGAGCCGCATGACTCATTTTAGAGTCGGACCGTATTTCAGCTTCATCGGGCGTCGTTTGCCGTGCGGTGTACGGCAAAGATTAACTCCTCCCGACCGGCCGTCGGACAGTCGGATGAATTTCTGACATGTTAGAAATTTTGTCCAGCCGTGTTACAGTAATCAGAGTGTAGCTGTCAAGGTAACAATGTATATAGTAAAACAGTAAATAGTTAAAAAAAAAAAAGTATTGAAATTGCCATAAATTTAAGAAAAATACAAAAATGTTTTTTCACAAAATGTTGTGAAATAAACACATAAAACATGATCCAAAAGATTTCTAAACGTAGAAAGATGAACAAAAAGTTATTTGAACAATGCACATGTTTTAGTTCTGGAGATATGCTCATTAATGAGCAGATCAAGTATTGATTAAAAAATTATTAATTCACAATTATAATTATTTTTTATGGAAAGGTCATACTGTCATACGTAAAATATAAAATATTCTTCTACATAAAAATGTTATCAATAAGACCTTTAAACAGGATCATTCAAACAACGTTTTAAAGGTTTAAGGATTGAAATGACGACGATAAACCTGCCATTGATTTAGTTTGCATTCTCTTTTTTAATGCATCTTTTTTGTCTGCACTTGCTAATGTGGCACAAGTCTCCCTTTATTATGTGTTTGCTGTGATGTACCTCCTCTACCAGTTGACCTCTTGCACATTGACCATGACGATATGTGGAGTAAACAAACAGAAAGCCACTTGGCTTTTAGTCCATGTGTTCAGGACAGGCGGGCTCTTGTCTGCTGGCATCACCTCGACCTCTTCATGTCTCAGCACTGTTCAAGGACCTCCCGTCCTTCTCTGTCTTTTTCCTCTGCGCTGTCTCACCTCTCTGTTTCTGCCTCCGTCTGCAGGTGAGCGACAAGGGCGGCGGTGTCCCCTTTCGGAGGATGGACAACCTGTTCAGCTACATGTACTCCACCGCTCCCGCTCCACAGATCGGAGAGAGCAGACGGCCTCCGCTGGTGAGTAGAGATACGGGCGATGGGGGGTGCCAGGATTTCATTTTTTGACTCGATTTCACTCCTACATATATTGAAAAACAAATTTAGGTGTAAAATGCTGTTAATTGCGCCATATGGCATTTGGTGTTCTATACAGCCTCCAGGCGTCAAAATGCTCATTTTATTTAGACTCTGGTACTATTTTAAGATTTTAATCCTGGCATCATTTTCTCAGAAAATGACTGGCCTACAAGCCACAAAGCAAACTTGACAAAAGACCTGTTTGTTCCGTGGAAGAGCTGCTGATTGCAGTGTGACGGAGAACAAAGCCTCCTTAAACCCTTGATCCCCTCTCTGACTGTCTGTCTGTCTGCAGGCTGGCTTCGGCTACGGTCTGCCCATCTCCCGTCTCTACGCCAAGTACTTCCAGGGGGACCTGCAGCTCTACTCCATGGAGGGCCACGGCACAGACGCCGTCATCTACTTGAAGGTGAGCCAGACGCGGTGATCGTGCATGAAACCGCGACAAGACGCCAAGAGTTTGAAAGTGTGCAAGCACAGAGAAACAAAACTGCCTCGTGGTTGTTCAAACAAACTCTTGCAGATCTGCGGTGCCAGGTTATGACAGGATATTTTGTAATTACATCTTCCTGTCCCTCCAGGCGCTGTCCACAGACTCCATCGAGAGGCTGCCGGTGTACAACAAAACCGCTCTGAAGAACTACAAAGTGAGCCAAGAGGCTGACGACTGGTGCATACCCAGTAAAGAGCCCCTGGATCTGAGCGTCTATAAGGTTCCCAAGTGAAACTGGCCTCCGGGCCTGGTGCTTCAAACCTACACACCATGAAGCCTTCTTTTCTGTCTTCATATTCCCATGTTGTCATCTGTCGAGGCAGATGTGGGGCACCGAACCTTTTTCTACTGAGAGGGTCATCTCCAGACTAAAGAGAGCCCGCTCATGTTTTAGTCAGGTTTTAGCAGTAGCATGCTGCTTTCAGCCCGTGTTGTCATTTTTTGGGTTCTTCATAGGAAACTAGAAAACAGTTACTAACAGAGCAGAGAAGACGCCACCTCTTACACTTTGGAGACGCAGCTAGAGACAGAGGCAGCACGTTACGGGTGTGATGACTTAAATAAGTGGGAATATGAGTGGACCGGATGTAAAGGAGGGTTCAAATATTCCAGTTCAAGACGCTACACATGCAGTAAGGTAATAAAGCAGATGTTTGAGGAGCGACACATGGAGGTATCTAGTTGAACAGGGGGAACCTGTTGTTTAACAACTGGTAGAGAACCTGGAGCCTCATTGCAGAAACTTCCTGAGTCTGAAATCCTATTTTATCTCAGTTTAGGTAATACGGAAACATGTTTCCTAAGTGCATTTAGGAAAAATTCCTATCTTATTTTAGGATGTCAATCGAACATTTTTTATCCGTTCAAAATGTACCTTAAAGCGTTTAAAGTATTTAATACTCTTATCAACACGGGAGTGGGCAAATATGCTGCTTTATATAAATGTATGTCTATATTCATTACTGGAAATCATTTATCAACACAAAACAATGACAGATATTGTCCAGAAACCCTCACAGGTACTGCATTTAGCATAAAACAATATGCTCCAATCATAACATGGCAAACTGCAGCCCAACAGGCAACAACAGCTGTCAGTGTGTCAGTGTGCTGACTTGACTATGACTTGCCTCAAACTGCATGTGATTATCATAAAGTGGGCATGTCTGTAAAGGGGAGACTCGTGGGTACCCATAGAACCCATTTACATTCACATATCTGGAGGTCAGAGGTCAAGGGACCCCTTTGAAAACAGCCATGACAGTTTTTCCTCACCAAAATGGAGCGTACTTTTGGAGCGTTATTTAACCTCCTTCATGACAAGCTACTATGACATGGTTGGTACCGATGAATTCATTATGTTTTCTAGTTACCACTGCCAAGGCCGAAGCGGAGGTCTGCGCTCTCCGAGTGCCATTCTAGTTTCATTTGATGATATGTGAGCTGTTGATGTTTTAGCTCGTCCATCTCGAGTAGCTCACCGGTTCTAATCAAAGACACAGGCGTGACCGGACGAGTGCCAATCGAAGGATTGAATTTACAGTTCTATTTAGGATTTCTTAAGATAAGATAGGAGGTCTGAGATAGGAGAGGACACATCCGTGACTTTAGGAATTGCTTCTGTAATAGGAATCTTTGAAACTTAAGTTAAGATAGGACAAGCAGTTAGGATATCTTTCAGTAATGAGGCCCCAGAGATCTTGTAGGAAAGGTCACCCAAGCCTTATACTAGCACCCAAAGGCTCATTTCATTGAAATACTTGAAGTATCTAAAACAATACTCATGTTGCACCTTCTTTGAGGTACTGTAATAATGTTGGTTCTGTAGATTTGAACAAAGCGTATGACTTTTAAACTGAGTGGTTGTTGTTGCTTTCTGCATGGATATTTGTTGGAGCTTTTGATATTTCAGCCTATTAAAGGTTTAATAATCGCAGTATTCACGTTGACTGATAAGATACGGTGTTATCTTAACATCAGTCTCCTGGACCAGGCTGAATGTAATCCACTGTCTGTGCATTCATTTGCATTAATTGCAAAGAGTAAAGAAACTACAGCACACTGGGCCCAAGTTCTCTCTGATATTAGCAGGTTCTGCAGCCACCGGAGGATGTAATGCTTTTAGCTGAGTTCAATAGAGGCTTTAGTGTTATTAAACCCCTGAAGGCATCACATGTCACGTTTGAGTTCTCTACCAGTCCGTGATCCAGTGGAACCAGGCCAGTCTCACATTGTTTATTACACTGTGCCATACCAGGAAATCAATGTCCCGGGTCCATACGTGTTGAAAATGCACAGTTTTCTTTTGTATTAAATTGATTTTAGTCATACAGTGAGTTAAAGGTTATTTTTATAGCTACACTTTGTTTGCGACTGAAATGATTGTACATAGTGTGAATACAATCCAAATAATAAAGAACAACTTAAGTACAAAATGCATCTCTTGTGTTATTTTATTTCCTGCAGTTACGATTAATCGATTAGTCGTCAACTGTTAAATTAATCCCCAATGATTTTAATATTTTTTTACGATTTTTTTTTTATATTTTCTATTTTAAAAGATTGTTTTATTTTTATTTATTTATTTTATTTAGATTTATTTATTTATTTACTTTATTTTTAAATCTCCGTCTTTCATTGTTGTTATATTTTTCATGGATGGGGTTTGTTAGCTCATTGTGATTTGTCTTTCTTAAAGTCCCCTGGTGTTGTGTACCTTTCCAATATTGATTGTGGCGCCTTTTTTGCATTATACACGCATCAGTAAAAATGCTGAAACAAGTGTAAATTCTCTGATTCCAGCTTCTTAAATGTGAATATTTTCTGGTTTCTTTCCTCCTCTTTGACAGTAAACTGAATATCTTTGAGTTGTGGACAAAACAAGACATCTGAGGACGTCATCTCGGGCTTTGGGAGACACTGATCCACTGATATAGAACAGACAACTAATTGATTAATCAAGAAAATAATCAACAGATTAATCAGCAATGAAAATAATCGCTACGTGCAGCTATAATACTAACCTCTCTCTATTTTCACATGAAACACAAGAAGCCAACAGAAGCTTATTATCTATTATTAGAACCCCTTTAGACACACACCCCTGATCTGAAACCACCACGACACCGTGACCCGTCTGTTTCCCCGTGATGACCTCTGTCTTATTGGGCTCTGGGCCAATAACACATTTAAGTTTTAGAAGTGCAATCCACCTCGTCACTCTTTGTACCCTCAGCCAGAGGAACCTCTACGGACATAAATCTCTCTGTGGTAAGGTTTTTTATGTGCCTGAGGGTCTGGAGCTGGAATGGCTGCAGGGTAGAGTTGCTGAACTTGATCTCAGCAGCAGCTTCAGATCAGATCCAGTAACACTAAAGTAAAAACCCTCCAACGCTTTGGTTCTCCCTGTTCGTCCCACACAGCCGCAGGAGAAGACAACATCCTCCACTGATTGATATCATCAATCACCAATATATATATATATATATATATATATATATATATATATCATCAATATAATCAATGTGTGAGTAGACAACAGAGAGGATTGATTACACACTCAGTATTATGGCTGCAACTAACCCTTATATGGTAACACTTTATAATAACCATCATTTATAAATGATGGTTATTATAAAGAGGTTAGCAGAAAATGGTGAAAAAAGCCCGAGATGACGTCCTCAGATGTCTCGTTTTGTCCACAACTCAAAGTAATTCAGTTTACTGTCACAGAGGAGGAAAGAAACCAGAAAATATTCACATTTAAGAAGCTGGAATCAGAGAATTTACTTTAGTATAATGCAAGAAGGGCGCCACAATCAATATTGGAAAGGTACACAACACCAAGGGACTTTAAGAATGACAAAGAAGAAAAAGCACAATGAACCAACAACCTCCACCCATTCCTGCCGAGTCCCCCCTCCATGAAAATAATAATAATAACAATAACAATGAAAGACCGATTTAAAAATAAATATATTCAATTATATAAATCTAAATAAAATAAATACCTTAAAATAAATAAATTAGAAAAAAATACAAATAAAGTAAATAAATAAAAAACAATCTTTTCTTAAAATAAAAATCTGAGAATTAAGACTTAATTATTAAAATAATTGACGATTAATTTAACAGTTGACAACTAATTGATTAATTGTAGGATAAAATAACACAAGAGACGTATTTTGTATTTACATTGTTCTTTATTATTTTGATTGTTTTCAGAGAATTTAGACTTCTCAAAATTAGAAAAGAAATTCCCCACAGTTTATAGTTGGAATGCGCTACACCTAAAACAGCCACAACATTAAAATGCTGCTTCATTAATTCATAATACTTTATTTTATTTTATTTTATTTTATTTTATTATAGTACCTTCTGCAGATAATACTTTTGTTCTTAATGTAAACATTTTGAATGTAGGATTTTTACTTGTATTTTTCATTGTGATTTTTGCTTTTTTAAACTTTTACATAAATAAAATGTAAGGATGCAGGGAATAATAAAATAATACATCAGAAGGATCAACAAAATAACTGCCTCTGGTTATCTGTTATCTCTTAAGCCCAGTTGCTCTTGTATTATATATATTATTTGGCTAAGCATACGGGTTCTATATTTAATCTGGCACATTTTCTCTGGGGATGCCCTCCTGGTTTTGTGGGTGAAAGGTGGTGCAGGTGACAGATGTCGAGCGAGGCTCGTTTTACCGTCGGTCTCATGTTTGTTTACGGGCCAACAGGCCAACAGGCCAACAGCAGCTGATCTAAATCCAGCCAGAGAACCAGGATGTTTACCCTCAGGCCTCCACAGCTACACTGAGGAGGGGAAAGAATCCAACATGCCCTTCTCCTTATCTCATACAAACAAAAGGCTGATAAACGCTCCATAGCAACTACAGCGACAGGAACATCATGTCCAATATCTCTGCATGTTAGAGAGTACTGTAGTTCTTACCAACGTCTCTTATATGCATGAGGTGGGCAACGTCTTCAAATAGAAATGGGACAAATTCAAAGAAATCAATCAGATATATAACACAGTGACTCCCAACCAGGGATACTTCTGCAGGGTACCACAGGGGATGTGGAAAGATTGTTTTCTTGAAGAAGAAGAAGAAGAAGAAGAAGAAAGAAAAATAAAGAAAAATGGTATTTATTATGAAATACTAAAATATCACAAATAAGGAACTAATAGTTAGAATAACTCAAAACCGACTAATCGACTAAAGACCAAAACGACTGATTAGTAGACTAAGGGGGGGAAGTCCTACATTTGTTTTTCTCATTCTAGTAAAAAACTTCTCTGCTGAAGTAATTCAGACTTCACGCCCACTAATAGTATTTTATTTTTAAATAAAATAAAAGCATCTGTACGTGTATGTGCCTTAAAACGGTAGATATGAATCCAGTAATTTCATGTGATTATACAGTGAGTAAGCGAGAAATCGTTTTTACATAACAATTGTGCAACTGTCGTTGTCCCAGATGGTTGTGTTATCGGTGGCTGTTTGTAGTGCCGTCATGCTGGCTGCTCGGAGAGCTCAGACTCTCAGAGAATACGAGCTTTACTCACTATGTTACCAGTCTAGGAGGCAGATGGAAGTTAAAATTCATCCATTATGCAACACACCATTTCCCTTTTTTCCCAGATGTTGTTTGGCTCAGACAGAACTGTGCTGCGCTTTTGTCACACTGATCTTATAAAGAGAATAGAACATTATTTTATATTAAAGTCAATTACTCACAGAGTCGTGTGACACACTCAAGTTTTGTTTGACACGTCGTCCCATTTTATGTTTTTTTCCGGACTGAGCTGAAGCTTTGGAGAATGGAAAATCAAACTATAGCTAATGTGTTCAAGATAATATGACATATTCTACCTGTTATCTGATCAGTTTAATGATCGATTAGTCAGTCGACAGAAAATGAATCAACTATTTGGATCATTATAATCAACCTCTTTTACCTGACGAATCCGGTACCGGGTTTAAGCTGTGTTTTTTTTAATTATATTTTCTGTAAAGTTCATCTCCCTACATTAGGATCTTAATGTTGTTTTAAAGCTAGATACACTACATATTTGTATTTTAATTAGGGCTGTCAAAGTTAACGCGATAATAACGTGTTAACGCAAATCTGTTTTAACGCCGTTAATTTCTTAAACGCATCAACACAACTTGTGATTTTTAGGTAGTAGCGGGCTCAGTTTTAAAGCTAGAGTGAAGATACTGGCATCATATGAAACTAGAAAACCTGATGAATGCATCGGTACCAGCCATGTCATAACTAACTTGTTGTGAAGGAGGCTAAATAACGCTCCAAACTTATGCTAAATTATGGTGAGGAAAAATTGCCATGGCCGTTTTCAATGGGGTCCCTTGACCTCTGACCTCCAGATATGTGAATGAAAATGAGATTAATTGCGATTAAATATTTTAATCGATTCACAGCACTAATTTTAATTTAATATCTTCCTAAAAACAGTCAAATTTTTTATTATTTTGTCTCCCCCTTATGCCATTAAGCCCCCAATTTTTGAGGAATACAGAAGTCCTGCCTGTGTTTGTCTTACAGCCTGTTAAAACGTAGGGGTACTTTTCATTGATGATGTATATAAATGACTGTTTTCTGTGCTATTTCTTCTTTTTATTATTATGATGATCATGTGATTGCCTCCCATTGGTGGTCTATACCATACAGGTGAGGCCACATCCGCTTCGTCGGTTTGTTTCAAGCCCTGACGAAGACCTACATGTTTTTTTTAATGATTTAGCCACTATAATAAAGGCTTTTTAATATATTTCTTTCCTCGTTTGCAACTTGTTTTAATATTTTGGATTGCCTTCCTGTCTATCCTGACAGCACCAGACATGTTTTTACCTTAAGGTTGAGTATACAGAGTTATCTCTCTTTACCCGCCTCTGTCTGTTCTGGACTTCACATAAGCTGCACCATCTGAATTATTATGTTAATCCTTAAATATTATACATCTGCAAGAATGTGCAGGCTTTTTAAATGGCGTTGCAACATTTTCAATAACCTTTGCTATAAATGCCCGCTGTGCAGGAGATGGAGAGTCTCTATAAGGTGAGAACAAACAACAGTTGAGCAGCAGAACGCTGTGACTCAGGGAGCCACTATAGAAACCACTTACAGTCTGAATGTCTGATTCTCTTCATCCACAGATTCACAGACGTTATTTATCCATCAGAAAAGAGCTCAGAAGAAAGTCGGTCAGTCAATAAAACACATCATTGTTTACATAAAATAGAATGATTCACTCTCAGTTCTCTTTGTGCTGCACCCCGCTGTACTCTGTAGACCTAAATCTGGCACAGAAACAGTCAATAAAAGCTAAATCTCTCTTGTCAAGCTGGAACAAAACATCCTTACTTATGGTTCAATTGATGATTTCTCTGAGGAAGACTCAAGGAGATGGGCTGACCCCTGATTCTACTACACCTGGACCAGATCTGGCCTCCAACGCCACCACCAAGAATAACATGTGTGGCGTTACGTCAAATGGAAAGGGAGCTAGATTCTCTGTAAATGTATTTACTTTAATGATGATGACAATTATCCAAAGGCCGGTACCTCCTCTTCTACAGAGGTGAGAGTCTTCAGATGCCTGAGAGGTGCATCCCAACTAACTACTGTATGTCTGCAGGTTCACTGAAGCGTCCTCTTGTTATTTGGCTCACTGTGTGAGGTTAAGGGGAAAATGTATTCTCAGATATCAACACACTTGAACAGTATGTGGGCGGTGCAGAAGAAACTGGTCCTGTGTGAGCTGAGATCAGAACAACTGAAGGAGTAAGAGGAAGAGAAGGAGTGAGATAATATTTATGTCTAAACCCATCTTTAAACACGGGAGTCAAGACTTCAGGAGATCTGAAAACAAACTCTTTTTTGGGGGAAGAACAGGGAATATTAATGGAAACGACCTTGCTTTTTAAAAATCAAATCATAAGTCCCCTCCCAACCCAAATCATTTTCTTACAATCCCATAATGTGCCATGATGCCCTGATAAATAAATGATATGAATACAGAGAGCTTCATCTCACCTCACCATTTATGGTTTTGTGGTTACTTTAATGAACGTAAAGAAGAAATATATATTTATTAATTTATCTGTAGGCATCCAGAACAAGTGCAAAAATGATAACTCTGATGATTAAAGGCATATTCCAGCCATTTAGTATTGCTGTATTGATTTGGAGGACTTGCAAGAAACAGATAATTCAAAGAATGACTAAAATTGGTGATCAGAAGCCGAAATATCCTGACTTTGAATCCCTAGATCACTGGATCCTACATTTCCCACAATGCACTTAATAAGAAGCATGTCATTGTTAGACCCTCCCTGACTGTTAAATGTCTATATAATTCAAATTCAACACCTTTAATTTGTAACAAAGGCTTTCAGTTAAACATTTGTAATCTCCAAACCTAGGAGTACTTGCATTCATTCAAACTGGTGACAAGAAGAAGAGGAAGAAGAAGAAGAAGAAGAAGAAGAAGTGGTGTGTAAATATTTTTTTGAATATGAAATATTAATATTTGATGTGGCTATTTCCTGGAATAATTACAAACTGTGTTTCTATCTATCTATCTATCTATCTATCTATCTATCTATCTATCTACCTACCTACCTACCTACCTATCTATCTATGATTATAAAAGTATATTTCCATCTTGACTTGACTGTCATCAACTAAATTACAAATTGACATTGCTATTTTATATTTACTTGTTTATGTTTATTTTAACTGCTCTATGTTGTGCCTTAGATTATCATTTTGCTTTTACATTTACTTGTGTGATTCCCCCTTTTAATAAATACATATTAAACATATTTTATGAGTATTGTTGAAGGAACCTGAGACCAAAGATTTGCATTACCAATGACTGCTTTATGACAAATAAAGAACCTTAAACTTATCTATCTTCAATATCTAAGAAGGCACTTCCCAGTGTTTTCCACAAGGTGTCGCACTAACATCAGAGTACAGCTGGTGGTTAACTGGTGTCAGTGTGTTCTTGGTATTCAGCAGCTTTCTAACAGGAGGCCTCATTCAGAGTGAACATGAGGAGCTGATACAGACTTCACAGTTCAGTTGATAATACCTCAGAGTCACTATGTTTATTTAATATCTTTTATTCATATCGCTTTGAGAAAAAATCTGATGAGCTGTAAAATTTTTCCTTTTATGGTAACAGAGGGCATCATAAAGTCAGACCAACACATGAAGGCTTTCTCTCTCTGGGAGTGTTTTCTACAACTTGGAGGTGGCCTCGTCATCACTGAAATATGTATCAGAAGCAGCGGAGCTTGTGGGGCTGTGGTCTCCACAACTATTTGACCAGTCTGACCAACACCTCTCTCTCTCTCTTCACCACTACAGGGCGGAGGAGGGCGGGGAGAGGAAGAGGAGGCTGGGAGCTGATTGGTGGACTAGTCGGCCGGGACGACCGGAGAGACAAACTCCAGAAAAACCAGCCGTAGAGCTGCTGCTGGCGCGCGGTGGAACGTCTGTGCGTAAAGAGGCTACATTGTATGAACGGTGGAACGTTCTATCGGTGGAACGTCTCTGCGTAAAGAGGAAACTTTGTATCGACATGAGGATATTCTGGAATGCTTTTCTACTCCGAACACAAGAGACGGACTTATAAAGAAGAAACGCATCATTCTTCATTATTTACAGCTACTTTTTAGAGGAGAGGAGAGAGGAGAGGAGAGAGGAGGTGCTCGGAGCTCAGAGGAGCCCGCCAATGCGCACCTTTTTGTCGGCACTTCAAAGCAACTAGTTAAAAAGTGTTTTTTTTGTGTCCTCGAGCTCCAGTAAGAGAAGGTGGCATCATGGCTGAGCACGAGAGCCTGGAGTATGGGAAAGCAGATTTTGTGCTTTTGGACAACGTGTCCATGGAGGAGTTCATGACCAACCTGAAACTCAGGTAAGTCAGCCGTGCAGCGGTCATTCACCTCTCAAACACACCACACTTACTGGCTTTCTCGCATTCATTTAGCTGGAAATGTGTCCAGTTGTCATTGTAGCTCCTCAACAGGTGTTCTACCTGCTTCAATCAGAGTGTACTTCTCTCTTGTGTCGTTCGGCTTTTATATCCACTTAAAATACACAACAGAGAACAACCCAGCATGTAGTTTATACTAATGTTGCTGCACCTGCAACGATACTGTACTATAGTTGTTGGAGTGATGCCACTGCATTCATTCATTTGATTACTTCTTTCGATCAAACCGGTAATTTCTCTTTGGAAAAATGAGACTCCACCCAAGCTGCACACACACACACACACGCACGCACACACACACACACTCATAGTGTACTGCACCGATTCTACTCGTGCAGACCGGTTTCTATCAGCTGTGCTGTCAGTGGCTCAGTGTCAAGCAGCATGCTTTGTGACTGCTGTGGGTTAACATTAGATGGGCTGTGGCCTGGAATCAGTTCCACCATCTCCTTCCTTTCCTCACCTCTTCTCTTCTATCTGTAGTGAATCAAACTGATCTCTGATGTCAGTTTGAGAGTTTTTAGTGAGGTTGTGGTCAGTTCTGGTAGTTAGATGTCAAAAGGACCTCATTAGAGGAGCTTTCTGTAAGAGAAAGTTGCCTTGATAGTGGGTCTTTGACAGCACAATGGAAGGTGACAGAACAGTTGCCTGTCTGATGAAGTTATTGTTTAATATTAAAGCTTCAGTAGGCAGAATGTTTTTTATTTATTTATTATTTTTTAAATATTTGCTCCATTTCTACCCACTTCTGCTTTAATACAATTGTGCTCATTTTCAGGTGCATACTTGTATTTTGGGTTTCTACTAGAACGTGTTTACATGCTTTAATGTTGAAAAAACACTTATACTATTTTTCTCATGCCAGCTGTGCTGCAGCACCTCTTTTCACCCTCTGTCTGAAACGCTCTGTCAAAGAACATACTGTATATTGCCAAGAAGTGAAAGTCAATCCATTGCAACATCAGCACCCAGTAGCAGAGCTACGCTTCCGCCATTTTGGACTGAAAGCGACGACCAGACGCCAGTAAAACGTCTGCCTAAAAAGTGCCAAACTATTGTAAACAATTATTTCTATTCTATTGTCATATTTTTCCAAAATGGCCTGAGTTGAAAAGTAAAATATTGTTAATATAATAAGAATTTTCAGTCGAAAATGGTGGCAGCAGCTGTTGTCAAAAAAACACTGGAGTTTTGACTTTTTTCTTCTTTACTCTTTTGCTCTGTTTGAGCTCCTCTTGAAAACCCCAGTCTGCTCTGATTGGTCAGCTGGCCCACTCTGTCGTGATTGGTCAACAGAACCAAACTCTTCAGACTCCGCTCCAGCTCCGCTCTAACTAGCTTTGTTTGAGGGCGTACCAAACTACCCGCTGGGCAAAGGTGTTACTTGGCGACATCACCATGTAACGGAAGAAAAGGCGGGACTTCAAGCGAGGCGTTTCAGGCCGTTCAGGAGCAGTGTTTCTGTGGGATAGAGGAACTCTCTTTGGCGTGGACTTTGGGCTTTGTAACTTTGCAGACCTTTTAAACATGTACAAACAACTATATAACACACTAAAGGAGAGGGGTAAAGCACAAAAGCATAATAGGTCTTCTTTAAAAACTAATATATTGTCCAAGTTTGAAGGAAAAAGGTCCGAAAATATCCTGTCAAAACCAAATTTGAGGACATATGTGCATAGAAAACAAAAAAATGTTACAATCTGTCTTATCTAGAAGCCAAAATATCTTTTAGGAACTGAGCTGATTTGCTTTGTGGGAATTGAGAACCATTAGTTTTCTCTGTGGTGACTTAATGATGACATGGCTTCACTCCAAAACCCTGAAATATTCTGGTCTACAGATGATCCCAAATTGGGCGGTTGTTTGATTTTGATATGTTTAAGTTTGTCTCATGCGTGCACCGGTCTGTATCGGACACTGGATGTGCTTGTCTTTCTTATTGTTTCCTGTTTGTTGGACAAAACAAGACATTAGATGATTCAAATAACTAGTGATGGCCATTTCCCCCTGTTTTCTGATGTTTTTTTAGACCAAACAATGAATCCATTAATTGAGAAAATAATCAGAAGATGAATCTATAATGAAAATAATCAGTAGTTGCTGCCCTAACCTTCTCTGTATACATCTATTTAAGTGTATAAATGTGAAGCTGTCTAAGAGAAGAGAGTGCCAGGTGTACAAGTGTGCATGTTTCCTAGAGGAGTAAGAGGACAAGGTGGTTCTGGTCAGCAGTGTTTTTGTAGTCATACCTCTTAAATGAGATAAGTTGCGGTGGCGTGTACAGAAGCTCTGGCAACCAGGCGAGACGACCTGAGAGAAACCAGACAGTTTGTTTTTCCTCCAGCTAGACAGCTCGGTCCGGAGGTGGCGTGTGCAGATTGTTGTTTGAAGAAGAGGGTGTGACCGACTAGGAGGACGGCTTCCTTTTTTGCTCCTTTTTCCCGTAGTCTGAAGGGTGCACACATGCATGTTAGACTGGGTGGGAGTGGACCACTTGAAGGAGGGATTCAGAGGTGCATGAGGCATCTAATGGCCTCCATTTGTCCTGGTACAGTTATCCAAAACATGTTGGGCTGCAGCAGCACATCTCTCCTGGGTGTATTATACGCTTCAGTACATGTGGAAACTCACAGTTAAAGGAACAGTGTGTTGTACTGTATTTCGAGGGAATGAGCCCTTCATCCCGAGGTTGTAGCGGGCTCAATTTTAATGCTAGAGTAAAGATGGCATCATATGAAACTAGAAAACCTAAAGAATCCATTGGTACCAGCCATGTCATACTAGCTTGTCATGAAGGAGGTTAAATAACGCTCCAAACTGTCATGGACATTTTCAAAGGGGTCCCTTGACTTCTGACCTCCAGATATGTGAATGAAAATGGGTTCTCTGGGTGCCCACGAGTCTCCCCTTTACAGACATGCCCACTTTATGATCATCACATGCAGTTTGGGGCAAGTCATAGTCAAGTCAGCACACTGACACACTGACAGCTGTTGTTGCCTGTTGGGCTGCAGTTTGCCATGTTATGATTGGAGCAATATTGTGTTATGCTAAATGCAGTACCTGTGAGGGTTTCTGGACAATATCTGTCATTGTTTTGTGTTGTTAATTGATTTACAATAATACATATATACATACATTTGCATAAAGCAGTATATTTGTCCACACCCATGTTGATAAGAGTATTAAATGCTTGACAAATCTCCCTTTAAGGTACATTTTGAACAGATAAAAAACATGCGATTAATTTGCGATTAATCATGGACAATCATGCGATTAATCGTGATTAAATATTTTAATCGATTGATCGCCCTAGTTTTTACGTTACCTGAGGGCCACCGTAGTTTCTTGAGCTACAGAGTGTTAAACCGTGGTACCGCCGCCCTTATAGTAAGCTGCCACGGTTTTGCACTCGGCGGCTCACATTGCCGCAGTCTTGGAAAGGAAGGAGTGAGTAAAGGGGTACTCAGTTGGTTGCAATCTGCAACCAAGCCACTAGATGCCACCAAATCCTACCTATCCTATCATGCCTGGCATGATGAAAAAGACTTAAAGCTCCACTCTTAACAAAGGGAATGTTTTTCTACAAGTACTGGAAGAGCAAATAGAGCATGTTCTGCGTGCCTATTGAAAGCAGAAAATCCCCAAATATATTTATTTGAAGTGAGTCAGAAGCTGAGCTTTGGTGTGCAGCCAGCCGTCATTTGGTGACTAGCAACCAGCTGAATTCCACCGCGGTGCCGGGGATTCCTTCTTGTGCCATTAAGTGCTTGCCACGTTGAGTAGCTAATCAAATCCCTGAAGAGGCTGCATGATTTGGAAAAGATTGCTTGTTTCCCCTCGGCGTGGCCAGACATGGTTGTTCTAGTTGACATTTACTTTGTTTGACTTGAGGTTGAACTGTGTGGCCTGTTTCCAGAGAGCCTCCCAGTCTCTAAATAGAGCCCAGCAGATGCCCGGTCCCTTTATAGAGATGTCTGGCAGGATAAAAGTTCAAGCTAAATTCCCGTAGGGTCTTGGGAATTTGCCTGAATCGACCAGTCAGCAGATAAAGTTGTCTTGGAGTGAAACTGTGCTGCACATCCCGACGGGCCAACGTGTGTTTATGGAGGAGAATCAACTGATTAAATATGACAGGGAAATACAGACTGAAGGGGATTATAGTATCAAAATACACTTTTAACGGTGATTGCTCCCTTGATTCTCTAAATGGATTTTTAATTGATGCCCACAGGCAGTCAGGCAGCTGCTGAGGAGTTTCCCTACAAATCACAGGGATTCACAGAGTCTTTCTCTCACCAGCTCCTCAGCAGGATGGACGCCATCAGAGCTTCAGTCTACATCCTCTAGCACAGGCGTCTCCATCAAGTAGTTTCTGAGCGGCTCGCTAAAGGCTCAATGAATTCTCAACCTCATTTGCGGTGCGAGCGTGTCGGTCGGTAAAAGATGTCGAGCGCCACTAAAGTCCACAGCAACTTTTCATGGGACTTTCCATCTAGTAGCAGTCAATGAACAGAGAAGGTAAAGGAGCTGAAAACAACAGTCTCTCTTAGTGTTGTCACGATACAAGAAATCTGACTTCAATACGATACCCTGCCTAAATATCTCCATACCGATACTGAAACAATACCACAGCAGAAACCTAAAACTTCAGGAAAAGTAATAGAATAATAGATGACAGAACATGGAACTTAAAATTATTTTTTTTTATGAATTAAAAATGTTTAAATGTAAAAAATTATTGGTATGCAGTAATCTGATGTCCCCTATACTTAAGTTTATGTGATTTCTTTGATAGTTAATTTTATATTTACACACATATTTACATTTCATATTTATTTTTATTTCTATTTTTCTTATAACTTATCTATGTTTATATTGTTACGACCCCCGTATTGATCCCGGACGAGCCCCCAATTCATGTTACGACCCGGCCTAGGGGAAACCTTGGCGCAACATTAATAATGAGGCTCCCTGGATCAATCGACACACCTACACACGATCGGCCACCTTGCCAAGCTTACCTGCAGCTCATCACACATACACACATCACAGAGAGAGAGAGAACAAAAGGATCCAGCACACAGCACATTACAGCACATACACAAAATACAGAAATAAATGTTCATACGACCTCGGGGTCGTAACAATATATATATTATTCTAAAAAAGGAACAACTGTAATTTCCCCTGGGGATCAATAAAGTATTTCTGATTCTGATGTCACTTATTAAACCACATTTAATAAGGCTTTTTCTTTTGTTAAACAGCGTCCCCTCTGGCACATTAGTAACAGTTAAGGCGGAGAGCAGTACTGCAGCACGGAAGACAACGACGACGGCAGGCTTCCAAAACAAAAACCCACAAAACGATAATAAATTCAGATGAATGTCTGTGAGAAGTTGATGAGAGAAAAAGCTGCTAAAACGCTGTCATTCTTAAAGTATCGGCACTAATAAAACGGGGCATCGTACCATTTTTAGCGGCTGAGTATTGCGATACCTTTAGTATCGGTATACTGTACAACACTAGTCGTCTCTATTCACCCAACTGACAAAGGAGGCCAATGCAGCAACGGAGGCTTTGTTTAGCGGTGCTCATCCTAAAGAAACACAAAAAATCCACAGCGGGATTGTAACAGAGGCGATCACTGCGGTGGCTGAAACGTTATTAAAGGATCGTAAAAGACAGAAATTACGTCTGCTATTGGTGATGTCCAACTTGGTGCTATGAGTAGCTCTCAGCCATTTTCATTTTGTCAAATTAGCTCTCAGAGGAAAAACATGTTGGAGACCCTCTGTTCTAGTGCTATCTACCCATCTGAATAAGATAAATACAGACTAAATGCTGATTACAGGAAACTGTTTCAGCTAACAGCGTGTGAGCGGAGGAAGGCTTTCTGCTTACTGTAGGTCTGATGGTCCTGGAAGCTCTCAGTATGTGTGCCAGGCTCAGCTTTACTGCAGCACAATGTCTTTATAAGGCAGCGTTGTTTTGTCTGTCCCTTGGAATCCAGGAAAAAAACATTCCTGCCAAACTGCCATGTGTTTCCCAAACAATTATGGAAGGAGTGCTTCAATTCTTCTTTCCAAATGGGAGTCTGATATCCAGATTAAAACAATGACAAAACCTTTTTACAGGGCTGCCCCCTCCTGGTTGTTTTGGTCTTAGTCGACTAAGATTTCTTTAGTCAATTAGTCATTTTTTATGCTTTTTTCATCCTTATTTCTCTAATGAGCAGTGGTGTAGTGGTTGTTGAAGAGGTGGGTGTACTACTAGGTAGATGGGCAGTAGGTTACCGAGGAGGAAGTAGGTATACTCTCCTATATAGTCTAATGCAGGGGTCAGCAACCTGCGTCTCTTCAGCTCCTCTCCAGTGGCTCCCTGAGGACTTTTAAAAATGGAAATGAATAACTGTTTTTTTGTTTACATTTTCATTTTTATTTATCATTGTTGTAGGTCTATGGTACGACGGAGTGAAAAAAATAAATCTGAGATTTTGAGAATAAAGTCATATGCATGTTTTTATGCAGATGAACAAACATTGGTCAAGAAGAGCTTCACAGGACTGGATGTTTGTTTTAATCTTGTCGGAGTACATGACGGGTGGGGCTTATATATATCCCATAGCAAAACACAATGAGAGCCCAAATATGTGCACTATTTGAAGCTTAGCACATAACACCGTCTGATTTGCCCAGATGTGGCATGAACCGCTATCTGCTGCAAATATGTTCAAGCTCAGGACTGCACCCTCCTTCAGTTTTTCCATGTGGGCTAGAGATAATAACATCTATAGAATATCATGTCTGAATGAGTGTATATATATGAGTATATATGAGAATATATTCTGAAAGCTCCTGTGTGTTTGACTGCATGAGCTGCTCCGAGTGATTTGACCTTTGAACCCATCCATGTGGAGTTAAAGAGAACTTTGAACAGGAAGTCTCCAATAATACGGAGCAGGCCGACCCAGCAGGAAAGCTGGCGTTTCCCCCTCGTCTTTGCTCCTCACATTTCATTGTTTCCTGCAGCACCTCTTCATAGCCGAGTTGGGAATCCTAGTGCGGAGCAGACAGGAGACACATGTAGTTCAGATTCAAAATTGTGGGGATTTAATTCATAGGTAGCACCGACACATGCTCTGAAGAGTTACATTCCTCACTATTCAAGCCTTCGAAGTTAAAGTCACTCTATTTCTGGGTTTGACCGTGAAATTGCTGTTTTAAGGAACAATGGTTCTCCTGTTTTAACTGGTAGGTAGACTAGAGGAGGTGTGGCTTTCTCTCTTCCTCTTGCAGACTAATCAAAGGGATCAAAGTACCCATGTAGCTCAGGTAGAGTAGAGAAAGCCAAGGTCAAAGGTCAGACTTTGTACTCCTCCTGTGAGATATGGCTCTGTAAATATTAGTCATTGTCAGGCATGTATTAAGACATTTCTCTCACAAATTAGTGGTATTTTCTTTTTAATTTATAAGGGACATGTAATGTTTTATACTTCTGGTGAATATAATCCAATTAATCTTATTTCCATAGATGTATTTTGTATCTACAGTTCCCTTTAACACCTTATTTTGAAAACCAGACGTAGTCACACGTGTCTACTTCCTCTAACTTCTCCAAGGTGGTCTCTAGCTCTCCCATCAGCTCAGTTCTCCTTATCCATCCATGGTCAGCTCCATTGGGGCCGTTTGAATGCATTTAACATAAATGTCAGTATGTGGGTGCTCTACAGTCGTAGCGTCGGCCCATTTGACCACGGAGATGAGAGTGACGGCCGGCTCCACCACCACGTTACCGCCATACGATAACGTTTCCTGTCCGTGACAGAGTTAGCATGCAGCTTTAGCTGTGATGTCTAGCTCTGCTTTTCCTGTCAATGTGTGAAACCCAAAGTGTTTCCATCCTGTACTGGATGTGTAGTGTTTACCACGCTGGATTTAACATGTGACGGTGCAGGTCGTATCCACGCGGACCCTCCAACGTTTTCTACTTCCTCGTTTCAGCTCACTGCGGTTTGTTTTGGTTTTGACGGATACGGAACAGATATGACGTCACGTTACTCAGACTACAACAATAAAAGTGGTAGCTTCCTTCTACCTCCACATAGACTCACATGAAGCAAATATATCGATTCTGGCATTAAACATTTTTTTTTTTTACTGTGGACTTCATGTTGTCCTCATGTCTGCAGCACTGGACCAGACAAATGTCCCCATGTGGGTTAATAAAGTTAATCTGTATCTGAACCAAACGATCGTACTTGCCGAGATGTTTCCTCATCTCGCCAGGGCCTGGTGTTTTCAGCTGGAAAAAACGCCTCGGTGGACACGGCCATTTCTTCTCAGTGATAGCACAGGTGATACTGAGAACGTTTTTTATACCATAGGATATTTTAAAGTTAGAAGTACTGGCATTTGGCATCAGTCTTTCCTCAGCTCCATCTCACATATTTGCTTTTTTTCCATTCCATCCTCAGCAATAAAACCAGAGTCCATGTGCAGAACACACCGTTCTGGATGAAATGTTCTTCTTACCCTGCAGCACACATTTAAAAAAGGGTGATACTGGTGCAGCAAATGCCTCTAAGAATATTTAATCTCAACCCGCTTATTAAAGTTTTTTCCTCTTAGCGGTGGTCAGTGACTGGAAGAGAAATATTTATAGATGAACGCTAAGATAGACGGCGTTCTCCTGCTCATTTGTCCAGTAGCTCTTAGCCCTAGGGAGTGTAATATCAATTATAGCCATAGGCTTAAAGGGACATGATCTGGCCAATTGTGCTAGTAAAGTATGCTTCTTTTATGTCTTAGTAGTCAAAACTCCTCATGCAAGTGTAGCTCCAGTTGCTCAGACTGACTCTCCCTGGAGATTTGGTGCTAATCGTGAAGAACAGAGAGTCTCGTAGGCCCGCTCCCCTGCAATCCGGCAGTGAAAAGTCCAGTCTCGCCACAAGAATTTCCATACAACCGTCTGTAATCTGAAA
This sequence comes from Sebastiscus tertius, assembly GCA_916701665.1. NCBI lineage: Eukaryota > Metazoa > Chordata > Actinopteri > Perciformes > Sebastidae > Sebastiscus > Sebastiscus tertius. Next base: position 29,775 of record CAKAOH010022913.1, on the reverse strand, counting down.
CACATTACCATCCTTACATAAACAGAGGCTGTGCTTGTGTAGCTTTATTCCCCTCTAAAATAAGTCCAGCAGCTCACGGAGACGTCTCATTTGTGGACTCGCTGCTTGAGTTGGCAGGCGGGGTCGGGAGACGGCCATCCAGCACAAGTTTTTATTCTTTGTGTTATAGTTTCTGGGTCATTTGGCCACTGCCTTTTACCATTTTCTCCTATAACTTTATTCCTCTTCTACTCTGCAATATGTGTGTCATGTATACACAGTATGCTTCACCAGCGAGTCACCTCCGGGTCTGAAAAGTGAAGCCAATGCTGAAGTGCCTTAAACCTGCATTCTTTATAACAGCCAGCAGGGGGCGACTCCTCTGGTTGCTAAAAGAAGTCTGATTGTATAGAAGTCTATGAGAAAATGAGCCTACTTCTCACTTGATTCATTACCTCAGTAAACACTGTAAACATGAGTTTATGGTCTCAATCTCTAGTTTCAAGTCTTCTTCAATACAGCATTATGTTCATTTAGTAAATGATGGTCCCATTTAGAGTCAAATAGACCATAAAGCAGGGGATGCTTTAGGGCGGGGCTACCTTGTGATTGACAGGTCGCTACCATTGAGTTGTCCATGTTTTCGTCGTAGAGCTTTAACCCTTTCACAGTGTGTTTTCAGTTCTTGAAAGTTAATTATAACCATTTTGGTTGCCTAAAAATGGTGCGTTTGGTTGTGCTTAGCTCCTCCCTCTCGTGTCACTTCTGGTTGCAAAAACACAAGTTGGCGACGACCAAAATGCCGAACTCGACGGTTAAAAACAGCAGTCGACAAACCAACTGGTGACGTCACGGTGTCTTTGGTTTCATCACTAATATTTTAAGTTGAAATGTGTCCGTAGCATCAAGTATCAAAAGCTTTGTGTCAAGTAGAAAACTGACATTGAATGCTTGGTCAGATTAATTGTTCACTTATTCTTTGACACGTTATTTGTCGGATCTAAAATGTAATTTTGCTAGCCGAGGTTCAAAGTTCATTCTTGACCTCGGATGGAGATGTCAAAGAGTTGTACATTTATTAAATAATTGGCCAGATAATATAAATTAAAATGACTTGGCTTGTTAGGTTTATACTCCTCAAGCTAAAGTATCAGTACCAAAACTCAGATAATGTATTGCCACCTGTAGTGAAAGTGATCAACTGATACCCAGCCCTGTGGTTCACCTGTAGACGACTGAGATGAAACGGTCTTGATGACTGGTTGTCCTGGATCATTTTTTAATATCCCTAAAAGAATAATCTTCACCCCGGCCATTGTTAGTGTCTCACTGGAGGATTTACTGCTATTGGGCGTCACATTAAAGCTGTCTGCCTCATGATTTAACAAGCAACCGCATCCTCTGTCTGCAACATTATCCTCCAGACACAACTTGTTCTCACATACACACACAAGATACGACGCATCCATGCGACGCTCTTATCTCCCCTCTGAGCCTCGTTCACCGAAGCAGCGAGCGTTGAACGTTCTCGCATGGCGTCATGTGTGGGAATCAGCTAATGATGCTTGTGACTCAGATGGCTGATGTTACATATGTTTGTGTGAGTGTACGGGTGTTTTCTTTGTGTACGTTTGTAAGCGGCTGTGATGTCATCCTCTGCTTCCTCCAGCGTTGTATTGTTCTCTCGTCCACCTGTTGGAACTGAGCCCTGAGCCGCCGGTGGGGGGGGGCGCTTACTCACTTTCACAGCTAGAGACGCAGATCACTTCACACACACACACACACACACACACACACACACACACACACACACACACACACACACACACACACACTAGGCTGGATTATATACTACCACTATCCACTATTAATGCACACTTTGTACCTTTTAATAAGCTTTAGTCAGTGGTGGAAAGTAGCTATGTACATTGACAATTTTGAGGTACTTTCTTTACTTGAGTATTTCCATTTAATGTTTCTTAATACTCGTACTTCACTAAATTTCAAAAAGTAATATTGTACTACATTATTTTACTGCACTACATTTATCTGACTGATCACAGTTACTATCTACTCTTCGAGTGAAGTTTTTACATTTTAAAAAACATGGTAAGCTTATAAAATACAAAACCTTTTACACAAAAAGCAGCGTCTACTTGGCGCCCCTTGTCACAGCTTTCAGATGTCTGAGTTGTTAGCAGGTCCACCAGAGGGGGATTTCCTCTCTAAAAAATAAAAAAAATAAGTATCAAGTTTACTTAATTATCATTCCAACCGTATCCGTATAAAAATACACATGAATGAGACGTCGTTCCTCTTATTCATCTCCTCAGATTTATCTTGTGACCCTTTGGAGGGGGCCCGACCCATACGTTGAGAACCACTGGACTAAGCTACCGAACTGTATATAAAGTAGTTATAGTAGAAACTAGCTCCATGCACACTGAGGAGCTACAACAGTAACATTTAGTGTTGATTTTGGCGGCCCCTGTGGACAAAAGCGGCAGTGTTTCCGAGAGAACTAGAGTCCCTTTAGAAAACCTCTCATTTTACTGCAGCAGGGTCTGACAGTCTGTCCCGCTCAGTCCTGGTTCTGGTTCTCCCATGCCTCCCTTCCCTCCAGCGGGCCCAGCAATACGGCCTCGGTGTTGGCTCCCAGTGGGGACTGACGGAGCAGCGAGGTGAAGCTCTGCTCGCTGCTGCTGCTGCCAGGCGTGGAGCTCTCCACCTCCCTCCTGAGCACTGACTTCAGGTTGGCTGCGAAGCCGGATCTGGGTCTGTCCACGGCGGGCTGGTCGCTGTCGGAGGCCCCACTGGAGTTGAAGGAGTTTCTGGTGAACCTGCGTGATTTGGTCTAAATTTGCGTGGAATCCGCCCCGGTGGCACCGATGACAAACATAAAGAATAACCACATAGAAATAGCCAATCTTCTCGGTCTTGTTTACTTATGTGGGTCATATAGAAACATCAGTATTAAATGGAGACTGTTACGCCTTATATACTTTTACTTAAGTAGACTTTGATGCAGGACTTTTACTGTAATGGAGTAAGTTTACATCGTCATATTGGTACTTTTACTCACTGTAAGTAAAGGCTTTGAATACTTTTCCCACCACTGTCTTTAAAGGGAACAAGTCTTTTCTCTGTATTGTTAATAATCTGTTTGTTTCCATCCGTCCTCTGTCTATTCTCCTGCTGTTATACTGTCTGTTTCTTTGCTCTCCCCTGCCCTTCGTTTAGCCCTTCTAGTAGAAACCATAGAGCCTTCCTGAAATAGCATGTTGAGTAATGTCTGGTTCTTTTGGATACGTCCATTTCTCTCTTTCTCCAAATCCATCCAGTCATCCCTTTTCACAGCAGAGCCCTCTGTGATTTCTACATCAGCTGCTGCTGGTCAGTGAGTTAAACAGGTTCTGCATCAGTCTGGTCCAAAAACACCACCACCACCACCACCACCACCACCACCACCACCACCCTTCCTTCATCTCAACAGAAAGCCCTGTTATTGAATTTTGGGACTTTAATATTAGATTGAAATCCTCTCTGGAAATGCAAGTTACAGTAACAGCTTGGTGGCGGTAAACTGTATGTGTGTGTGTGTGTGTGTGTGTAAAGGGGGGTGTGGTGCATGGCTGTGATCCCAGTCAGCAAAGAAAGGAGGGTCAGCCACCTGATCTGCAGCCATGCAGGCTGTTTACACGTGGCTCCCATTTCCTATAAGCAGCAGAGCTGCCAGCCTCATGGGAACATCCTGTAGGGTGAACGGGAGGAACACATGCTGCTGAGGATTCACGTGTGGCCTTACGGCTTTGTCTTTGAGTGTGCTTGTTGCACCGTCACCACAACTTGAAGACAGGGACACTGTATATAAATATTTTTTAAACTGTCTTACGTGGATCTCTGCAGGCTGAATATGCATCGTCTCCTGTATGACATTTCTGCATTCTCAGTGTCCAGCATTAGCCTATAATAAACTACAGTAATCTGGTTAAGGGTCACCCATACACTGCCTCACTCCCTCTTCCTCTCCTCAGGTCTCGTGCATTAGCTCCATGTTGTTGACTGTGTAGTTGCTGTGGCTGCTTCGACATACAGTGTGTTGGTGTTTTAAGTTTTCCCTTGCCATTACAGCACGTTTTTGCGCCGCGTAAAAACAATGTGGAGAGCATCCGGACAAGCCGACGCACGGCACAGGACATCTATCATCAATGTTCACGTCCTGCAAAAGTAATCCCTCTAAAAACCCAGTGGGGAACCTGAACATTAGTGTAAAATGCTGTTAATAACGATTAAATATAAATGATCCTGGCCAGTCATCCACAATATAGACAAAGTCTGTTCCAGTGGAGCCGCCTACCGTAATATAAAGGCGATCATATCAGGTAAAATCTGATATCTTCAGATGGTTTGGCTTGTTGCAGTGATGGAGAGAGAGGAACAGCATGGTCCATGTCTGAGTGTGTTTTTATCACATCCTCATCATCATTCAGTAATATTATATCATTTCCTCTCAGACAGACATAACAGGGCAGGAAAGTGGGACACAGTTTTGTCTTCCAAGCGGAGCCATTAGGTGTCAGATAATAGAAGATTTATTCAAGCCTGTTTTATAAAAAGATGATGTAATCACAGTTTCTGTTACCTTTTATCTGTGTCTTAGACTGGGAAACATCTTTGTAGTGAAACTCCTGATTCAGTGTTTTTAAAGCACGGCAGTAAGTCTTGTATGAAGTGTTACATAACGTGTCTGCAGCCTCGGTGCAGGCCAGCTGTGTTGGTAGCAGGGAAACTACCTCTTGTGATTTTGGGAGGAGATTGATGTGGGCCTGAGGGAGGGTGGATGTGTTATGTGTTGATGGGCTGCGTCTCCTGCAGACAGTCTGGGAGCTGCTGTTTAGCACTAAGCAGGCTTTACAAAGCAGCGGAAAATCCCCTAATGCAGAGCCCAGATGTCTGACGGCTGCAGACCGTGAAGGAGGCCTCCGTCACTCTGTACTGTACATAACAGAGCGGAGTGGAGAGCAACACGTTGGACTCATTTCTGGAGGGTCCCCAACATGAAAACAATATGTCTGAGACAAAAAGCCCAGTGTGATGTTAAACCTCAACGTCGTTCCTAAGGCAGAGTAGATCTTTATTAGCCACCGAGGAGCTATAGCTGTCAGAGAGAGTTGATGAATAGACGTCACGTAACACGCAATGACAAGTTAACCCATTAATAAACAAGACCTCATCTTAATCTGCTCCATGAGCTGTGTGTCACAGCTGCTACAGCTGACCGTCAGCGGGTTAAACAACTAACTTGTTGCTGTGTTTTATGGAGGATGGAATCTAATAAATGAATAAATAAATAAATAAACGACTCAATGAATAAATAAATAAATAAATATTTCATTAAATGCAGCATTTCATTTAATTTGCTTCCTTATTTATTTATATTTGTATTAATTCCCTTAATTATTTACTCTTCTGTTTTATTTATTTATGTATTTATATTTATTATTATTTTTTATTATTTATTTATTATTATTTTATATTTATTTTGTATATTTGTTTATTTATTTATTTCTGCAAGATTTTCCCTTTGCATTTCACCCGTTATTTCTTTACATATTTCTTTTTACATTTCTGCCTCGTTATGCAAATGAGGAGGCTGTCACTCAACGTGTGTCGTCATGGCGTCAGGGTGCGATTTTCGATTTTGGCAGGTTCAGTCCTCCACAGTTTTTAGGGCGCTTTAACAAGCCATAGTCTGTTTGGCTATAGTCCGAATCAGAGTGCAGTTGATATTTTTGGTTTGTCTCTTTTATTTAGTCTGGTTCGGTTTGACAGTGCACAAATCAAAGCGGACCTAATTAAAAAATAATAATAATTTGCATGAAGGAGCGATGGTTTTGGATCACTTCTCTGGTCTATAACAAAACCAGTTTGTAAAGAGTAGACAAGAAGTCCGTTAGCCAACAGCCGTGGGGATAAGCCCTGAAGCAAACTGCTGTTGGTCTAAACAAGAGCTGTGATGTTAATGAACTCAGAGATTAAAGTAGAACAGACACAGATTATCTCTCAACCCTTCCTTCATAATTCCTACAATGACCCTGAAGTTCAAACATATATAATGATGACAACACGGGCTGGTTCAGTATGGACCACAGATCCAGTTTAGACAAAGTACAGAAACACTTCTTTTATTATCACATTCCTTCATTACTACCACAGAAGTGTGTTTAAGTCTGAATAAACTTTCTCTGTCGCCTTGAAACTCTGCTTTTAATTGAGCTTTACAAGCAGAAGCTAACAGGCTGATAAAGTTTTTACGATGCGTCATTGATGCAGAACTTTCTCAGCATGTGTGTCCTTATAACAGACAAATGTGGTTGTTCGAGGCAGACAATGATATAAGACGTCATAATTACATCATTGTGTCCGACCTCAGGGTAGAGATGGTCAGGGTGGAATCCTCACATCGGTATTTTAGTCACATTTACCTCTTTATTCTTCTTTCTTCGGTCGGGGAGAGGGGAGGGACCGTTGGTGAGAAAATGTCATAAATCGCTCGCGCTCCTCCCAAAAGTTAACCATAAAAACGTCCCGCCCAAACAAGATTGGAGACAGTGGTTGTGCCTGGCTTTGCTCTGTAATTCACATCTGAGGGGAGTGTGTTGTGTGTGCATGTGTGTGTGTATACATGCTGTAGGTTTGTGCATCAGTGTGTGTGGCATTAGGGTTCCTCTGAAAAACCCTGGTCACATTTCCCCTCTGCTCTTGTGTAAGACAAGTCTTTGAAGTTACTTTTTAACATCTTTGTATAATTGTCTTTGTCTGATTTTGTGTCTGAATGAGCGAAGGAAGACGGTGGAGAGATGTAGAGATGTAGAGATGTAGAGGTGGAGAGATGTTGGTAGAGATGGGAACAATACCGCCAACAATTTATCGTGATTATCGTTGTTTTCAGAGGACACCGGCGTGAACACCGCACTCTCTCCTGTCTCTATTAGCAGCTTTATTTTGACTATTTTTGACCCAGAAGAAATCAGAACATGAATGGATTCATAGAATCTAACAGACGGCGATTTAAAGGTCCCATATTGTGCTCATTTTCAGGTTCATACTTGCATTTTGTGTTTCTACTAGAACATGTTTTACATCCTTTAATGTTCAAAAATCCTTTTTTTATCCTCGTATAATATATAAAAGACATGAAAATCTTACTTTTTACAATATGGGACCTTTAAAGGCCATGGTTTTAAACATTCTAAATGTGTCCCAGTTTATTTCCTGTTGCTGTGTATGTAAATAACATCAGCTGACAGGAAGTAAACATGGACCCAAGCTGTTGCCAGGCAACGCAATTCTGTTGCAATTCTGTTGCAATTCCGTTGAAATGCACTAAAACGGAGCGTTTCAGACAGAGGGTGAATACAGGTATATTCAAGCAGACAGTATGAGGAAAATAAAGTTGTTTTTTTAACATTACAGCATGTAAACATGTTCTAGTAGAAACACAAAATACAAGTATGAGCCTGAAAATGAGCAGAATATGGGACCTTTTAAAGTAATTTCTTTTATACGTTCGGCCACATTAAGATCCCAGCACATCCCTCGGTGGGAGTCAGACTGTACACAAATCATCAGAGGTCTCTCGCACGTATGATCTTTCTTCCTCCCTCCTCTACCTCCTCTCTGTCTGTCTCTCTGTCTCATTTCCTGGCAGCTCTTGGGAGGGGTCCTCCTTTTTGGAAACAGATCACACGGCTGCAGCAGGTCAGACCGGTTCAGACTCACTTCCCCTCACAGCTGGACAGACACAAAAGATGAAGGATGATGAAGAGGGAGCTGCTCTGTTACACCTTGGCTTCAGATGGCCCAATTCACCCTGGAAATTAAAAGAAAAAACAACTCATTTAAATCTGATTCTATGCAGCTATTATAATATTTCTAGGAGACTCGTACGGTTCTGTAATCTCTGTCCTGTGTGTCCATTTAAATCCTCCTAAATGAGAGTAGAACAGATGGATCCGCCAGCCCTCTATCTCAGCTGACACGCTACAGCTGATTGATTTTTCCCTTCTCTGGAAGGACGATGGACACAAACATGATTTCGTAGATGCTATTTATAAAGTCAGAGGTTGGGACAACACTGATGAGGACACCTCACGGATCTAAACTGTGTTGATCTAAACTCTGCAGCTTCGCTATGAGTCGACACGATGCTGGACGGTTTGACTGCGGTTTGTTTGTCCAGTGTGTAATGTTTTGTTATGGGGTGGGAAAATGAAAAGCACAAAGCCAGACTGACACTCCCAGGGATAATATTTATACAAATATCCCCTTGACGTGAGCTTGAAGGTCAGTTTTGAAACAGAATCTAGCAGTTTTGTCTCTGTAGTACAGTTGGGAAAAGTCAAAGTCGTTGTTACGGTATAAATAAGTCTCATCCTGTCACCTTGTTCAGGAGTGGTTTGAATCAGAAATGGACCTAATAAGCTGTAACAGCTGTATTTATTGCTGTTATGTGACTGCACAAATGATGGGGCTGCTAAAAGTCAGAGTTGGACCTAAATTGATTTGTAAATTTATGAAGACATTATAGTTGAATTATCTTTTATTATTGTTACTACAGTAAAAGTTAAGATGTCTCCTCGGTGAGCTCATTGGGCAGCAGGACACGACATACTAATAAGGGCTGTCGATTGATTAAAATATTTAATTGTGATTAATCTCATGATTGTCCGAAGTTAATTATGATTAATCCCAAATTAATTCGTTTATCTCTTCAAAATGTACCTTAAAGGGAGATTCGTCAAGTATTTAATACTCTTATCAACATGGGAGTGGACAAATATGCTGCTTTATGCAAATGTATGTATATATTTATTATTGTTGTTCCCAAACTTCTGCATTATGGGTGTACAAGGACAAAAATGCATGCAAGTCATCATGCAAATGGGACTTTTTTTTGTGCTACAGAGGGGTTGTTCTGAATCTGCAGTAGAGATGTTCCGATACCTTATTCCTTCCCGATAATGATTCCGATACCTGAACTTGCGGTATCGATCGATACCGAGTACCGATCTGATACCAGCGTGATAAATATAATATCTTCTTTGCTTCTGGGCTATCTTTGTGGAATTTATCTCGTCGTTGGAATGTTTCCAGCGGATTTAATCACGATTGATTTGCGATTAATCTGTTTAAAATGTACCTTAAAGGGAGATTTGTCAAGTATTTGTCAAGTATAGAGTGGGTAAATATGCTGCTTTATGCAAATGTATGTATATATTTATTATTGGAAATCAATTATCAACACAAAACAATGACGGATATTGTCCAGAAACCCTCACAGGTACTGCATTTAGCATAAAACAATATGCTCCAATCATAACATGGCAAACTGCAGCCCAACAGGCAACAACAGCTGTCAGTGTGTCAGTGTGCTGACTTGACTATGACTTGCCCCAAACTGCATGTGATTATCATAAAGTGGGCATGTCTGTAAAGGGGAGACTCGTGGGTACCCATAGAACCCATTTACATTCACACATCTGGAGGTCAGAGGTCAAGCGACCCCTTTGAAAATGGACATGACAGTTTTTCCTCACCAAAATGTAGCACAAGTTTGGACTCAATATGAGGAATATGTGGAATATTTTAATATATTGCATTTGAATATTATTATTAAGTATTTATGTTTTATATGTTGTTCATGTTGGGGTGCACGTTAGCTACCTATAACACCTTCATTAGAACCAGCTCAATGTCCAGTCCCCAAACTACCTGTATGGATAGCAGACCCCGTCACCTTCTTCTCTATACATAGCACCCAGCTGGGGCTTCAGATACGCCCTCCCATCATGTAAACCATTGTACAAGCTATTGTACACGTGCGTTGAGTGGGCAGCATCTCGCCGTGTCGGCCCATGTAGGGGGAGACGTCTGAGACAAAGACCTCCGATTGACGTCTGAACAATGGAGCAGCCTCCTGACTGATCTGAGGGGACGGAGGACACAATGGGTCCTTTTCTGTAGCACCAGGGGAGGAAGAGCTAGCGTGTTAGCTTAGCTGCCCACAGACATTATAGTGGACCTGCTCCTTTTAATTCACATTAGCACCGTGACACTGATGGATGGTCGTTTTAACTTTTTGCTGTACTTTATGTTTAATTTAAAATGTAATTCCTACACATTTCACAGTACATTCTTGGACCATATTTGGACTTCTTAATATGCAAATGATGTATATACTTTGCATTTAATTAGCAGCTTGCAACTTGCTTGAGTTGTGTCATAATCCATCACAGTGAACATCAAATCTGCAATGATTTAGGTTAGCATTGAATGTTAAAGTCAGGGTTGACGATGTTCTCCAGTAGACACTATATGTTATATTGGTTGAAATGGTCTTTACGCCCCGACAGCGATCCATTACTGATGAGTTCTGAGAAAGGAGCGGAAAAGAGCCGTCATCTGTAGCTGCTGTAATCCTGTAAAAACGTCTACCAATCACTGCCTCGCGGTCCGCTTGGAAAGAACCAATCAGACGCCTCCCTGCCTCCCTGCTCGTACTCTACCCTTGGCGTGCACCAGCCTGAACTCAAAGCGCGTCGCCGCCGCAAGTTTCCTGGAGAATGGAAGAGTTCACTCAGCCCTGCAGCAGCACTGCTGAGGTTACTGGTCATGAGGTAGCGTTGTTGAGTTGAGGTCCTCTCTCTGCTCTGTGTCTGTGAGGTAGTTACGATGCGGCGCTGCTCGTGCATGGGGGGATGTTGCTTTGGAAGGACCCCCGAGGGGAGGGGGGGTTTAGACGGAGCTCCTGAGGCGATGCTACTTTCAAATGATGCTAGCTTTCCAACATCGCCGACCCTCTTTAAATTATCATTTAATGTTTAATTTATCATGCAGTAGTAGTATCATGTAGTTTAAAGGATAGGTTCACAAAAGTCTGTCTTCATAATGTAACTTTGACAACAATTAATGCCATTCATCCATCCATCTTCATCCCAGCGTGCTCTTGTCGTCCCATCCATCCAGGACACATGAACATCCCATGTCGTTGTCAGCCAGTCGTACCACTTTGTGCACGTCCTGCCTAACATACAGTATGATGAATACACTCACACACAAATCCAAACACACGAGGATGAGCTAATCTGAGCATGTATGTGCTGCTCTGTCAAGTAATGTGTGGCGTGAATACAGTTGTGGTAAAGCATTGTTGTTTCTAGCTACTACATGAGTATAGTAGTGAATGTAATCCCGTCTCATAGTGTTGTGTTGTTTACTCTCCCGCTTTCACTCGTAAATGTACTTAATTTCACTAAAATAAAATCATTTTATGTAGAGCTGCCCCCTCTTAGTCGACTAATCGATGATTTTGGTCTCCGTTGACTAAGATTTCTTTTGTCAATTAGTCGTTTTTTATGCTGAATGACTTATTTCCAAGAAATTTATGAGCACTTCTCTGGTCAACACCAGATTTAAAGTGGTGTTTTTCTTTTGTAGATTAAATCAACTAATCAATGAGTCGACAAAATCGACAAGTGTCAAATTTCTTTAGGTTGAGGACAGCCCTACTTACTTTAACATTGTCGGTCCCTGTTCTGTCCCTTTAGTTCATTAAAGTAAAATTTAATCTATGGATTTTTTTTAAAACAATGCCTTCCACCTATATTTCATAATTTCAAGTATATTTCTGTCTATTCTGGCCTTTTAGTACTGGAGTTTAATGCTTGAACAAGATGCATTTCAAAGAAGATGAGAGGATTAAAAAGTCGAAGGTTTAGAAAACAGTGATAAACCAGAAGAGTGTCACGGACATCACCTTTAATGTTTGGGTTGATGCTGAAGGGCTTTCAGGTTGACGAGTATTTGTCCTCATTGCAGCAACATCAACGCTCTTCAGTGCTTGATCTGAACTTCTACCAGTGAGTCAGCATGTTAATTTAAAGAAACGATATCTGAATATCTGGCAAGTCCTTCAGCAAATATCACTGCTTGATTGATTTTATCTGGCAGTTGCTTCAAACCCACAAAAACAAGTCCTGTACTTCATGTGGGCCTATTAGGAGCCTTTTGGAATAATATGCTGTTGGCCTTGTTTGCAAGGCAGCGGCAGAGGTTTGGCAGCTGGGAAGAAAGAGGCCATTCTTCGGGATCGTAGTCCTGCTGGAGAGGAAGGAAGTGAGGCAGGCGGCCTCAGGCTGAGAGAGAGAGAGAGAGATTGAAAGATAGATAGAGAGAGAGAGAGAAGGGCACAGAAAGTATGTGGACACATCCATATAATTAGAATAGTGATGATGAAGTTTATTTATATATCTTTCATCAAGACCAGAGATTACAAAGTGTTTTAAAAGGACAAAATTATCAATTCGTATGAACCTGGAAGTATAAAAAGAGACGAATGCCGTGTAGGGAGGAGGTCCGGGTGGACAGGTGGGTGAAGAAACACCAGACTTTCTCCCAGGAGATCGTTGTTCGAGTCCCGTGTGAAACCAGAAGTCAACGTTGATTTATCTGTCACGTATTTTAACCCAAACCATGATCTTTTCCTAAACCTAACTAAGTAGTATTGTTGCCTAAACCTAACCAAGTTTTAACCTATGAAGACAACTTTATTTTGTATGCATGTAATGAGCAGATATTGACTCGTGCGTCATGAGTTGCTGGATATTCGTGGGAAAATGCATGACAAATGAGGAAGTACTTTTCGTAGGATGTTAGACAAACAATATGTTGATTTCACACCTAAACCTACCTGCATACTGAACACATGCACACAGGTGTGATTGTTCTACTAAACTATCTGAGCATTAATCTGCTGCTCTAACAGCCTCCACTCTCCTGCGTGTGGACAGAGAGGGGGTGAGAGAAACTGGATCCATTCATTGACACATTATTGGCGTTCAACAGAGTGACTTCCTTATTGACAGTGATGGAGGGTGGGAAAAAACCTAATATGAGATTGTAACATGCAAAATTGTGCTCTGGGACGGATGGGAAACATGAGTTCAGTCTAATAATATATAATATTGCCGTGTTAAATGCAGTACCTGTGAGGGTTTCTGGACAATATCTGTCATTGTTTTGTGTTGTTAATTGATTTCCAATAATAAATATATACATAAAGCAGCATATTTGAGTATTAAATACTTGACAAATCTCCCTTCAAGGTACATTTTGAACAGATAAAAAAGTGCAATTAACTATTTGAATGGATTGACAGCCCTAGTTGCAAGACTTTGATTAGAACCTGGACAGAGTTGTTTGTTGTATGAGTGCTTATAAATAAAGGAAGTTATTTTACCTGCTTGAACACAGAAAGATAAAACACTTACACACCTTTTAAAACACTAATTCTGGATTCAGTGAGGTGATACATCCTCAAATACAAATAGAAGGATATCTGATGATTAGAATCCTAAAGGTGTATCCTGTGTGTCGTCAGGTTTGAGAAAGGGAGGATCTACACCTACATCGGAGAGGTGGTCGTGTCCGTCAACCCTTACCGCGCCATGAACATCTACGGCCGCGACGTCGTAGAGCAGTATAAAGGCCGCGAGCTGTACGAGAGGCCGCCCCACCTGTTCGCCATCGCTGACGCCGCCTACAAAGCCATGAAGAGGAGGAACAAAGACACTTGTATTGTCATCTCAGGTAACACGGGAAGCCCCCCTGCATGGGCCACACAAAGAGCACCAACATGGTTCACTCTTCTAGTTGTACTAGTCACATGTAACTACAAGTTTGGGATCTTATTTTATCTGAGCACTTTCTGTACTATTTCCTTCTAATATAAATCTATAATCCTGCTGTAATGATCCTTTATTTCCTCTTCTACTCAGGCGTTTTCTCTCCTAAAAGATGTGCTGGAAGAGATACTTATCAACAAATATTGATATAACCTCTGCTAAGTTAATAAAAGTTAATATTTAATAAGTTAATAAAAGCATAAAACAAATATTTCATGTGGTCACAAGCTGTGTGGCAGCTGGAGGAACCGTCCAGAGGATGAAGCTCCACTCGGTGGTCAGACGGGGAACTGAGCCCCTCCACAAGACCCAGAACCAAACCAGGCTTTAGTTCTGGGTCTTAAACCTCTGAACCTCCAGAGGTGTCAGGGCCTTTTTTGCCACTGTGGCCTCGTTTTTCACTGCAATAAATAATTCCTCCACCTCTATGGAAACAGCACAATCATGGCTAGATGTAGCGAGATCTTAAACATGTCTTTTGTGCCGTGTAACGCAGTTATAATGCCATAAAACACACAAAAAAAGAAATAATGCAAGTTTAATTTCTTTGATAATTTATTTTACAAAAAATGGAATCTATATAAACAACATTTTTCTAAGTGCCCACAAGTATTGAGGGCTCCACATGCTTTACATATTGAACTATTTACACTTTTACAACCTCTACTTACTCTCTTGCCCTCTCTCTCTCTGCTCTGTATAAACAGCCGGCAGTCCAGTCCAAATTTCACCTAATTGTTTTTCACAACACTGTCGGTCTCAGCCGAGTCATTCGTGGCTTCTCAGTTGCACTTAGGAGCGCAGAATTTAATGTTTTTTACAGGATCTTTATTCTGCAAACTGGTTATTTTTAGCGAAGTTTTAAATGAGACATGTAGAATAAAGTGGTTTTGATGAAATCAAATTTTAAGCTTAGATTTGGTTTGTTATTATGTTATTATTATGTTTCGCCACACATGATTCGTTTGTTTTAGAAATTTGAAAATCCGACAATAATTTCTGTTTTTACAGTGTCTGTCTATAATAAACCATGTAATTTTGGCAATTTTATCAACTTTATTTTATTTTTTCATGAATGTTCAGATATTTAAATTATTCGAGGTTTGGCAGTTTAATTTGACAAAATTATAGACCACAAAAAAAAACACAAAAATAGTAATATTTTTTATGATTTTATTATTTACACTTATGCCATTATCATTTTTATATCTATTTTATTTACAATATTTTACTACTTTGAACAACTGTTGATCATTAAGAATTATTCTATTTTATTAACATTTTATTACTTCTAACATCTCAAGTTTTGTCAGTCGCTTGAAAAGCACTTTAAAGTGTATTTAATTAGTTTAAAAGGTGCTACTGTGTATAAATAAAGTGTGAGTGACTGATGTATGAATTGTTTTATTTAAAGACTCTTTGCACTGTGTGTGTGTTTTTATTATTATTACAGGGGAAAGTGGAGCAGGAAAGACCGAAGCCAGCAAGTACATAATGCAATACATCGCTGCTATCACCAATCCCAATCAGAGGGCTGAAGTTGAAAGGTGAGCTGCCGTTATTGACTCTGTTGAACGTGAACACACTGCAGAAGCTGTGCACGGGCTTGGTTTGGTTTGGTTTGGTGACTAACCTGCTAATATAATCAAATATTATCAGATATTATCGGGTAGGAAGGGAGGAGTTTTTTGTGGATTCCTTGGATTCCACAAAATCCTTGGATTGAAGTCTCTGGAAATATTGTCACAAAAACCCAGTCATACCACAGAGATGTGTTTTGTTTATCCAAATGAGACACCCAAAATACACATGATATTTCACTGTGAGGGGAAAACTGTGTCAAAACGTCCACCACAGAGTGAGAGAGTACCGCAAACATCCTCTTTCTAATATTAGAGTTTGTATCCACAAGAAGAGGTCTTTGTTCATGACCAACACAGCTACAACAACTGACTTGGTGATCTATTTTCTGCTTTCTAGGTCACCTTTATTATCTTATCTCAGCTATTGTAGTAAGTCATTGTCATATTCCTGGAATGAATACTGCTGCTAGTCAAAGTCTCTGAGATCACAGTGAGATAAAGTTACAGCTCCACAAGGCTTCAGACCAGATCACTGATAACTGAGAGGGTGTGGACGCTTCCACCACACCACAGGAGAAATCTTATTACCCAAAGGTGTGTGGTTAAAGTCAAGTGTGTTGAAATCGATAGATATTAAGAGTAAAACACAAGATAAGCTTTGCTTTAAAGTAAACAAATTATAGGTCAGAGATAAAGATCAGATTGGTGCAGAGAAAAGGTTTAAAGTCAACTTTAAGGGGAGACACTGCAGGTGAACATTTCTAACTAATATATAAATAAAATGAACTCATAGTTATCACCATGAATCTTCCCCTGTTGATTACTGACATTAAAGCAATTATGTTTTGTATTACAAGTTTTCTGAAATTTGCTTTTTAAATATGCAAATGAGGCATTATCTAATGCTTAATGTTTGTGGATTTAAGAGAAATCTACTGATTAATACTAATAGACAAAGTAGTAAAATAAACACCTGAATGTGTGTTTTGGATGTTTTCTCCCCACTGGTCTGAAAGAAGATGTTATGGAAGCAAACTGGTGTTAAAACTAATTTGCGTTCACGTATTATCGCGTTAACTTTGACAGCACTACTAAATGAATAAAAACTAAAACTAAACCTTTTTGAAAAACTGAAGCTCAAACTAGCAAACACTCTAAAACTAAACTAAAATGAAATAAAAACTAATTGAAAATTGAAAATGATCCTAACCTTGGTCCTGACGTCTCCCAGCAGATTACTGTGTGTTGTCTATGTGAGTTACTTCGGTATCAGCTGGGATCGTCCCTCTTCCTGTTGTGTTATTAGTGGGTGTCGGGGGAAACTCTTGGCACCAGTTGTTAATTGAAACACATGTTGAAAAACTCCAGCTGTGTCTGCTGGTCAAATCCTGACCTGAAGGGGAGTCTGGTCAGCCCAGATATCACTGATACAAGACACGTCTGTCTCTGGTTTGCAGGATCTGAGAACTCGTGGTTCTACTTTCATAACTCTGCAAGTTACTTTATATAAAACCTGCATTTTTGTATTCTGTTTGGCCACTTGAGGGCAGCACAACAAGCTATAAACACAACATTGGCATCATGTTATACAGTAGATATGGTGAACGTGTTAAACTATTAACTAATCTAAAACACTAGGAAAGTATAAAGTAGGTTCTTTATCCCACCTCTTCACAGTACGAGTCGCTCTTTTATCCCGGTTGTACTTACTCAACAATCTTTTTACTTGTGACGTCGTCCTGCCATCCCACAGGGTGAAAAACATGCTGCTTAAATCCAACTGCGTCTTGGAGGCCTTCGGGAACGCCAAGACCAACCGCAACGACAACTCCAGCCGCTTCGGCAAGTACATGGACATCAACTTTGACTTCAAGGGAGATCCAATCGGAGGCCACATCAGCAACTACCTGCTGGAAAAGGTAAAGGTCACACCAGGTGGTGATGGTGAAGTCAGTGATTTCCTCACTGATTTAAATAGTATAATAAAGTGTTGTATTGTAAGTGCAGATACTGTTGTACCCACTGTAGGTAAATACTGGAGAGGTTTCCCCATCAGGCCTGCGGAAACTATTCAAATACAATAATCTGAGAAAGAAACTCTCTGTTGGTTGAACTGCTCCCAATTCAACCTGTGACGAGGGGTTATGAGTAGACAGAGCTCCACTTTAAAGCAGACCTGCAACATCGAGGTTTAAAACATACGGGAGGTTATTTATATCTATGTTCTGACAAAAACATCAATTTAGCACAGAAACGCTGCAGTTCAACACTGTGGTACAAGACAATAATAATATTAATAATAATAATAATAATTATAATAATAATAATGCATCAGATTTATAGGGCGCTTTTCAAAGTTCTCAAAGACGCTTTACATACTGGAGAATACAATAAAGAATATAAAAACAAGCAGTCAACTTTTTAATACAGGCAAAAAATAAAATAAGATAAAATATAAGATGAGAACATTTATCATTTGATGAACACAATAGTAATAAGTATTGGCACTGGTAACAGTTAACGGGTCTATAAAAGTGCAATTATGACTGAGCCCGGCTGTTAGTTCAATTTTAGTTCAAACAGTTAAGCTAATACAGCTTTGTTAAGATAGCTGAGCTGCACACACGGCCCTTAAATCGGGTGGTGGGTTGCCAGGTTGTGGTACCAGGTGGATTGAAATTGTATGTAGTGGGTAACGTCAGAAAAACATACAAAACACATGGATCCGTGTGTGATGTTATTCATAATAAAGTTTGAGGGCCGTGCAAGTTACAGAGCTTTCCCGGAAGAAACAACAAAACGGGAGGGTGCTGGGAGGAGGCCTAGAAATACGGGAGAAACATAGAAAAAACGGGAGTGTTGGCAGGTCTGCTTTAAAGTTTCACACGCCAAAACATTAGGAACCACCGGCCTGGTACTGTAGGTAATAATAGAGCTTTTAGAGTGACACAACTTCCCTCACTTTGTCGTTGCTTTAAAACGGCTGTTATGTTACTCTTTCCTTTTTTTCCCTCCAATAGTCCAGAGTGATTTTCCAACAGGAAGGAGAGAGGAGCTTTCATTCATACTACCAGGTAAATGTGTGTGTTTGCATGTGAAGAGAGCGTGTGTGTAATATGTGTGTGCATGCAGTCATTCATTGTGTGAAAGACTGATCTCACCAGCAGGAAATATGAATCCATGCAGAACTTCTGAGTCATCAAGAGGCCTTTTGTTCCTTCATGTGGGAGTTTAGGGAGGTGAAAGTTAGGCCACAGTTTGTTTTTGGAAGTAAAGATGCATTCAATTCAAACATGGTGGACACATGCTGATGACTCAGGATGCAGTCTGTACATGATGCATGAGTAAACGTCAGGAATTACATGTTTGCTCTGTATAATAGTGTTTCTGTATGACGTGTTGTAAGTACAGTGTGAATGTTTTTGGTCTTTCATTAGCTGCTCAGAGGAGCTCCAGATGCCCTGCTACGCTCTCTTCACATCCAGAAGGACCCGACGGCCTACAACTACATCAAAGTTGGAGGTCAAATTAAGGTACTTCTTACAATTCAACTCACAAATAGAAGTAGCAGAGTATGAAACCCCCCAAAACTAAAGTCTGAGAGCGTCAGTGAGACTTCAAGTTTGTTTGCAGACGGATGAATACAATCAACACACGACTTCCAGATGTGCGTTTCCTCACCACAGTTTACACGTTCTTTAAACAAATCACAAATCAGGGGTACGAGTGTGAAGTATCACGTGTAGTATTTCAGCATCATCATCTCTCTGTAAGAGGAGTGTTTTTTATTTAGACCTCCGCTGTGCGCCGCCGTCTTTGCGTGATCTTAATGAGTAGGAACAAAACCACTTGACAGCAACAAACAGCCTGATGTCATGGAACACAAACGGCTGAGGTGGCGGTTTTGTACTCTGTTTGCCTCAGCGAAACGTCGGTTTGTAATCTAATGAACTGTGGGAATTTGATATCCCGGCTAGATTAATTGGTAGAGAAAGGAAAAGGCTGCGACTCCAGGACACGGAAAATGTTATTTATCTACATTTTATATTTGATTCAGCTGGAAAAAAAATCAACAAATTGTTAAAAATAAAATGTTGAAAAAGTGATAATCTTGCTTTGAAAGCTAACTAGACATTGTAATGATTGATCCAGTCAACTTTAAAGGTGTTATTGATTACATTTTTATGTTGACGAATAATTAAAAAACATAATACATCCACAGAGCTTTTAGAAAGGTGCAGAATAAAAGTATGGCTTTTCCTAAATAATATGAAATAATCCTTTAAAAAGTGTCTGAATGTAATCAATCAATTTCACCTTTAACTTTCAGTCATTTTGTTTCAGTCATCCTTCTCTAACATTTCTCCTTTCTCTCTCTCTCCAGTCTTCCATCAACGATGGCGCCGATTTCAAAGCCGTAGCCGATGCCATGAAAGTGATCGGCTTCACAGGGGAGGAGATTCAGACTGTTTACAAGATCCTGGCCACCATCCTACATCTGGTAATACCAAGATAATATCAAAATCCCTGCTCCTCTCTTAACGCCAGCTGCGTCCCAGTAAGGGAGATACTGTGTGTAGATTTCAGACAAATGAGCGGCATGTTGGCAAAGTGGACCGGCATCCTCGCCAAGATAGAGAGAGAGCACGGCTCTGAAAATTCACCCGTTCGTTTACTTTCTTTGTTTCTTTTTACCGCTGTAAAAATGTCTGTAATGGTTTCTTTTACAGCTCTATCATTTCCTGAGAGAATGTCCTATTTTGGTGATTTTTTAATTAATTAATTTTCTTTTTTCTTTTCCACTCATAAATGTATTGCTTTTGGATTTACATGTGATGATTACGTTATGGCATGTTCTTTGTCTTATTCATTTATATTCTATGATGAAATGAGTTTGTATCTTAAAG
Organism: Sebastiscus tertius; assembly: GCA_916701665.1. Lineage (NCBI taxonomy): Eukaryota > Metazoa > Chordata > Actinopteri > Perciformes > Sebastidae > Sebastiscus > Sebastiscus tertius. Next base: position 9,561 of record CAKAOH010022913.1, on the reverse strand, counting down.
AACAAAGTACATGTATGGCTTGACTGAGTCAATAAATATAAAGTAAAATAAAAATAATATTATAATAATTATAATAATAATATAAATTGGCTTTTTATCGAGGGAACCGGTCCCAAACTTCCTGGTTGGCCTACAAAAATACATCATCCCTGGTGCTCTCTATATTTCTGAAACAACAACACAGAGACTCTGAGACGTAGTCTGAACCAAGACGGCAAACTTTAATACTTCTTTCAACCTTGACGAAGGCAGTGCAGACCAGATCCACGCCTTGTGTTCTAACCTTTCACAATAAAAGCACTAGACATGTAATATTCACAGGTTGTTTATTTGTCACGCCCCTGGTGTATAAAGGCCTGAACCCTCTGCAAGAAAGCGAATGAACTATTTCTTTTAACCAAAATGCACTGAAGAATAATCCGTCCTCTCTGGCTTCTCTTCTAGGGCAACTTGACATTCGGGGTTGACGGTGATGTGACCTTGATAGAGAGCACGAAGCTGGTGTCCGTGATCAGGGAGCTGCTGTCCACCAAAGAAGAGAACGTGGAGAAGGCCCTGCTCTACCGCACCGTGGCCACGGGTCGAGACGTCATCGAAAAGCAGCACACGGCACAAGAGGCCGGCTACGGACGGGACGCTCTTGCCAAGGTTATTGTTGGGAAGATATAAAATTACATGTTGTTGGTCATCTGTCAGGCAAAGCTCTTTCTCTGTAGTGGGCTGCACAGGAAACAAACAACACTGGCCAGCTGTTGCTCGGAGGGTTGTGACATTTCACTTGGCGCTTGGCGGTATTTTTTTACTGTGATTCACACGAGCGTGAGTCACAATGTTGTGACTCCAGACTGAGGCTGGAGACTGTGGAGGAGGCAATGCATGTAGGCAGTTTCTAAACCAGCACTGTGGGCTGGGAACAAAAGTCTGACTCACTGATATTGTGACATTTCACTCTCAGTGACCCATCTGTGCTAGACTACTCCGAGCCCCTTGAGCAAAGCACTTGCTCACCACCTAGCAGCTAATTGGGCTACTACACACTTTTAATGCTTTGTCGTCCTCAGGCCATGTACGAGCGCCTGTTCTGCTGGATTGTGGGACGAATCAATGACATCATTGAGGTGAAAAACTACGATGCCAGAGTCCACGGGAAGAACACCGTCATCGGGGTGCTGGACATCTACGGGTTTGAGATCTTCCAGAACAACAGGTCTGGATTTTTAATTTAATTGAATCCATATTTAACCAGCTGCTGGTTGCATAAAAGTCAGACTTCTGCATCTGCATCTTTATATAAAACATGTTGCATTGGATTCCATCTCTCTGTATAGAATGAGCAATACTTCTAATTAACATTTTATCTCCTCTGTTTCTGTAGCTTTGAACAGTTCTGCATCAACTACTGTAATGAAAAGCTGCAGCAGCTCTTCATCCAGCTGGTGCTGAAGCAGGAACAGGAAGAGTATCAACGAGAAGGCATCCCCTGGAAACATGTAAGGACGACAGTTTGGGGTTTTATTTTGGGACTTTTTCAAAGATTTTAAGAAATGAGTTGGATTACTTTTATTCACTGTCAAGGTGTATAGGCTGCTGTATATTCCTGTCATGTTAACACCGTGTGTTTTATCCTCTGCATCCTCTGTTGTTAGATTGATTACTTCAATAACCAGATCATTGTGGATTTGGTGGAGCAGCAGCATAAGGGCATATTCTCCGTGTTGGACGAAGCCTGTATGAATGTGGGCAAAGTCACAGATGAGGTTTTCCTCCAAGGACTCAATGGCAAGCTGGCCAAACACGCCCACTACACCAGCCGCAAGGTAGGCAACACTAAACTCAGACTTATTACTGTCTTGACATTAACTAAGAGAGACTTTAGCTGCACAGTTTCAACAACATACCAAAACACAACAACAGACGCAAAACATAAATAATAAATAATCAAGGCAAAATAATTGCACATGTTAAAATCAACTACATTGTTCTGTAAAAAACGGATTTTAAGATATTCTAAAGCCCCCTCCAGCCAGATTTACTTCCTGTTTTTTGGTTAATAAAAACAGAGAATGGGGGTGTGGTTAATAGGCAACCAGATTGCATCGTTTTTCAACCCAGTTTAGATGAATTTACTTTTTATCAGACCACAAATGAGACAAGAATTAGCGCAACACGCCGACTCTCTCTCTCACTCGCTCTCTTCTTCACCGTCTCCTCCTGGCGAGGCGTCCGTCTGGCTGCTGCTGCACCGAGGAGCCGCACCGCCGCACGCCGGCCACAGCGCACCGCAGGACGGATAGACATGTTGCAGAGGTCCGGCGTTTGAAATGCAGTTTCGGGACGTTCTGGAGTAGCACCGTCCAGCACCGACACGACACCGGGCTGCACTGTGATTCGTTTACTTCTCCAACGGGACTTTTCTCTTGTTTTCTTTTGGGCTGAAAGTTGTGTGCCCTGGACCTGTTAGAGGCCGGCAAACCTCCAAAACGGCATCGGCTGCTTTGCGTTAATTTATCTCCAGCAGGAGGAGACGGTAAAGAAGAGAGCGAGTGAGAGAGACGGTCAGTGTGTTGAGGTAATTCTGCACGAAATTTAATTATTTTGTCAAAAAACGTTTGTCCAACAGTGTGGCTAATCAACTTAGTCAGGAAACAACTCAAATAAATATGAAATATCATAGAAATGACAAAATACACTCAAGGGGGGCTTTAAAAAATATAAAATATATTATATGAAATATAATAAAACAAGCAAAACAATAAAATGAACAATAAACCTTCATATGAACATCAAGCAGTATATCAGCTTGTGGAGGTGCAGGATGTCGCTGTAGTAACCTGAGAACAGCAGAGGGCAGATTACACCGTGCAGTAAGTAACCATTAGTGCCTGAACATGATCCTGTTAGTTTTAATAATCAGGAAGGCTCACAGTGTAATTCACTCTGACGGTCTCTACAGCCAGACAAAACATGAACCAATCTGTTAACATCAACTGTTCCTGTTTGGGATCAGATGATTTGGATAAGGTGAAAGTCACTCACTGATCTGGGGTCAGTTTATGCAGATGTTGAGCGTGTAAAAGCTGCTAAGTAGACTTCAAAACACAGTTTTTAAAGGACTGCAAGTTTCTGTACGGACACAAGAGGGCATCAGCCGTCAGAGAGAGCGAGTCGGAGTCTGACTCGACACTTTGCACAAGTGATGTCACTGCCAGCCAATGGGAGCGTATGGAGCTGGTGCTTTGCTGTGTTTATGATGGGTGTCGGGGGGAGAAGGAGGCAGGAGGGCGGGAGGTGACAGGGAATGTATTTACACATTTATGAGGAGAAACCAAGCAGAGAAACTGGGAAGACGAGAGGGAGATGGTGATGCAGTGAAAATGATTTCTGGTCAGTGTACAGTACTGTAAATGGATAATACTTAAAGCAACAGGCCACAAAGTGAGACTAAGAACGCCTATTCAGAGGCTTCCTGGAAACTATATGTTCCCACGCAAGAACCAATACTGAGCCTGAGAACACATTAAAGTTCAAGGTGAATAAAACACACAATGACTGAATAAAGCCAGGTTGAGTCAAGGCGAGGTAAAGATTGTTCCGGTGCTGCAGGGCGGCGTATTGATCCGTGAGTCGATACTCTCCCTGCTGTCGCCCCTCTGCTGCTCTCTGACCTGCTCCTCTGGACTTTAGAAAGACTTGTGAAACTTACAGCGATCCAGCTGTTACTTCCTGGAACCAATATCGGTAGGAATCAATATTAGCCAGAGATCCTTTTTCTCTGTACCGTCTGGAGTCCTGTTGCCAGGCAACATTAACATAATGGACTTTCTATCAGGAAGTAGTGTACATTGTCGGAGGCTTTAGTGGATCTCCGGGGTTTTTCTTTAGTGTGTATTACCATTTAAATGAACATTAACGGTCATGAAAGACGAGGCTCCCATGTAACCTTTAATGTTGTCATTGCATCAACAGAAATCTTTCATAAGCACTAAATAAACATGTAATAAATGGTTTATAAAGCACTGTAATGTGGCTGTAAGCAGCTATAAGGACTTATTTAAGACAACTGTGTTTCTGTGTTTCATTATATTATAATGCATTATCTATTTACACACCAGCCTCCACAGGAGGAGTTATAGTTGTTGGCAAATGCAGTAATTTACATCTGTTGCAACTACATTATAGTGTTTTTATAAAAATAATGTATTAAATGTTTATATACTGCTTATTAGGACTGGACAATATGACGATATATATTGTGGAAACTATATAAAAATGTCTATTGTATATATTTTTCTATATTGTTTCCATCATAATATAGACTAGGCCTGTATTTATTTCTTTTTTCTTTATAATTTCACTTAAAACTGTTTGTTCATTTTGCACTCAAGTTTTTAAAGACTAGAAAATACTCGTTACTTTTCATTTTTCAAGGATTTAAGTTCACACTGAAGTATACAAAAATGGGTTTTACCATGTGGTTATTTCATGTAGACTATTTATGTATTGAACTACCAGAAAACATGCTGTATCGTGATATATATCGTTTATCGCATGTAGAATAGAATTATTCATGGTATTGCTAAAATCCTAGCCTTTGTACAAAATATACGAATTATGTACGAGAAACTAAAATTGACTTTTTATGCCTCTGCACCGGCAAAAGCAATTTTCAGGTTGTCCATCCGTCCGACTCATTCTCGTGAATGCCATATCTTAGGAACGCCTGAAGGGGATTTCTTCAAATTTGGCACAAATGTCCACCTGGACTCAAGGATGAACTCATTACAATTTGGTGGTCAAAGCAATTTGACTGGTTGGCGGAGGCATTCAACTGCGAGGTGGTAATTCTAGTTTCATTATGTACTACGGGGAAACCGATTTAGATTTAGATTTATTAGATTGACCCTGAAAAGATACTCTTCCAACATGAGAAGTAGGGATGTCCGTAATTAACCGTTAACCGACATTAAGCATTTTAACTGATTAACACTATCGGATAAAACAGATAAAAGAAATGTTAATAATTGACTCAAAAAGATGAGCGGCTCAGAAAATTGTGGTATATAGGGGTGTATGTTCACACATATGGTTCTGTTTCCCTTACTAAATGTATTTGAATAGAAAACTAAGTCCTGACATCAGAGGTGGCACACTGGACTCATACAATGAACACAATAGAGCCACATGAGTTGAATGAATCTTTTCTCTGTATTTCATTCTGTTCCTCTTAGACTTCTTTATTTGACCAATACCAGAATGAGCTCTTTTTTTGTCTGTGGACTTATGTTTATTGAGACATTGACTAATTTTGAGGGTGAGTATTTGTCCCATTTGGACATTAATTGAAAGGTGTAGCAGGAGGACTCTCACGTGTGATTAGACTTTTTGTTTTCAGCACCGCCTAGTGGTCATAGTGATATTTGCAGTCTTTTTTTTAATTTGTGAATTACTTTCATCCAAAGAAAGAAAGAGAAAGAAATAGTCTTTCTGTATATTAGTGTGACCCAAAATAGACATCCTAACCCACACTCAGGATGCAAATTAGCTGCTGGGGGAAGTTTCCAGGCTGTGTGAGGGTACAAAGTGTGCACGAGCTCTGCAGACTTTAAACACCCACCGTGGCTCTCCAGCAGCCTCGTAGCTCACATTTCTTCAAGTCTGCGTGCCAGGATGAAAGTGTGAAGGTTGGGATAAAAGATAAAGTGAGAGAGAGAGAGAGAGGTGCAGAGGGAGAGAGAGAGAGAGGTGCAGAGGGAGAGACTGGGAAGTGAGATATGAAGGAAGAGAAAAGGGTTGAGGCATGTAGGGAGAGTGAAAACGAGGGCTAGAAATAGAGTAAATGATGACTGATGTCGAGCCTGTATTAGTGGTATATTCCAGCATATTTTAAGGCTCCACTCATCACTATATTTTCTTTAAATTAGCACGAATCAAATGACTACTGATCTGTATGTATATATGAAATGCTTGTAGTGAGAGAACATCAGAGGAATCTGCTTCACTCTCGTAGCTCATTGTTTGTTTTGGTTTTCCGCTCCACAAACTTCACTCATCAACCTCATTTCCAGCAGCATCATCAGCAGCAGCCAGCTGTTTTCAGTGTAAAATCCTCCAATAAAAACCCAGTGTGCACTACCAGCCCAGCACCAAATGGCAGACAGGCAAAGTTAGCAACTAGCTGGTGAACACAGAGAAGCATTTAGCAGATAGAAAGACAGGTAGAGACAAAACCAGCTAAAAGGAGAGCTGATATTAGACTGACACTCATCAGGTGGCCAGAAACACGACTCCCAATGAAAGCTAATGTTGCTCCGCGTCTGCTGGATGTGTGAAAATGCAAATTTGCTGACCTGTTCACCATAACAACTATAAAATGATAATGTCAATATTTACAGCTTCACCCAAGTGGCCGGAAAACTAATTTAAGCTTTGTTTTTAGTGCATTACCTTTTCACTTCTTAAGCCACCATCGACTATTATATACTGACGTCATAGATTTACCCATATATTTTGTGAAGATGAAGATTATCAGTAGGCATGGGACGATATGAAAATTTCATGTCATGATTATCCTGGACAAAATAATTGCGATTCCCAATATTGTCCCAATAATCATCAAAATCCTAAAATGGCACTAAAACATCTGGAATCACTTTGCCTCACATTTTGTTAAGAAACAAATAGTTGTATTGTATCACAGAAAGGACACATGTTCATCTTTTTTAGTGAAAAACAAATAATCTTAAATGAGGTCATCATAAATCATAAGGTCTCCCTGCATAAATAAAAAATAAATAATTAAAAAATAGCAACATTTTGTCATTTTATATGATAATTCTTGTATTTCCTTTTTAAAATCAGGCTCTATTTTTCACTTTTCTACACGAAGACAACTTTTTCAAGTCACTCGTGAGGATATTCAAGTTTATCCTGCTAATGGAAATTCACCACGAATCATCTTATAGTGTTTTTTATCCCTGATTATCAGTCCTGTAACTTTATGTTAGTGATATAATCAGTAGTATAAGACTTAAAGATGCTGTACTACAGTATGTGGTAGTATCTAAAACGGGACAGCTTTGTATGCCGATACCGTCACGCATAGTTTACACAAATGTCTCATTTTTTTAGCAAATAAAAATGTATGCCCTGAGAACAATTTGAAAGTTGTTATAAGCACATCAATATTCTGCAAACTGTGGCTTTAATGAAAAAGAAAAGATCTATATATACCTCATTTATATGGAAGTGGGATTTCTGGGAGCAAATGTCAAGTAACCGTCTACCGTGTTACTTTAAAAGTGAAAAAGTACTGTAGTTTGAGAAAATGATCTCAACACAAGGTTCAACTCGGTTGCCGAGCAACTCCATCAGATGAGGACGGATGCAAGTTGGTTGAAAGCTTCAGAAACGAGTACTATCAGTCAGACCTTGAGTTGAGATATTTTTGTCAAGCTGCTCTTTTAAAATGTCAAAAATGAATCACAACAAAGAAAAGAATACAGAAATGAATAAGTTTGGGGAAATGGAAAGGGAAAATTGTGCATAAATAAACTCAAATATATACATAAATGCATACGCACATTTATTATAAAATAAAACCAATGCAAAAATAAATGAATGAATAAAAAAATAATTAATTTAAAAAATATGACATTTTTTTTTTAAATGCAAAAAATAAATTAATAAAAAATAAATTAATTTAACAATTGATAAACAATAAATGCAAAAATAAAAAATGAATGAATAAATAAAAATAAATAATAATTTAAAAATTAATCAAAATAAATACAGAAATAAATACAAGGGGAAATTCGACAGAAGAGTAAATATATAAGGGAATTAATACAAAGATAAATAAAGAAGCAAATTAAAACAGAAATATCAATTTATGTCACATTTTATCAATTAATTAATGGCTACATTTTATTTTAATATTATTTTTGCTACATTTAATGACATATTTGTATTTATTGAGTCATTTATTAATTTATTTTTGTTCCATAGCCAACACCCGTCTCTCGCTGCCACTACCGCCACAAAAACAAACAAAAACATATATATTGAATTTCATGCAGAACACAATGAATCAGAAATGTATGAGTGCATCACTGCCAAGAATTGAGGAGCGATGCAAAGGAAGAGACTGAGTCAGAGATCTATTCTAGGAGATGTCCTGTAACACAATCTGTGCTGGTTGTCTGCAGTTATATATGATCTCACTCTGCTTCCAGTACTGAAGGATGCTAGACTCTGTCTTTACTCGGTACACCTTGTCCTGGCTGTTAACCCTCTTCATTCATTCATTCATTCATCACTAGAATACTGCAGGTGCATAGTACATCACACCCACGTTTAATGGCACGTGGCTGTCACAGTGCACAAAGCATACAGTACATACACACAGTCCTGAAAAAGACCGATCAAAAGCAGAAGAGGAAAAGAAGTAAGTTTAGATGGCTAACAGATGCCCTCTGTTGTGAGCGTCCACATCTCAATATGTCATGTTGCTTCGCAGTCTGGTGATGAGAAACTCTTTTTTACTGGCTTCCACACTCCTCAGCCTCGTTATGAATTAATCAGACGCTCTGAGCTTGTTTACAGAGATGTCTTTCTTACCGAAAGGGAAACGCTTGAATGTGATGCGCTGCGGATGATGCTTCAGTGTGATCTGTTCTGCTTGTGCGTTGGTGCAGTAAAATCCGGCTGTCTCCAGTTGGTTTCCATCACGTTGTGTTTGTTCGACTGAAACTGAACTAGTTTCATAAATGTTTTACTTTTTTTTTGACCTTCTGCCAGCAAACTGCGTAATTGTTTACTTGAGTCATACAGTGTTTTATTCTATTTTTAGCTCATTGCACCACAGCCAAACTGGCTGGCGATGTACTTTATTTCTCTTATTGCCTTTCTTCCTCTGTGCCATAGAGCTCCACTGGTGTCCAAAAATGATTAAAAGCACATTAATCTGCCCCCGGTATGTGTGTAGGTGCACAGCTGTTCAGCAAACGAAACACATGAGGTTGAAGACAGCAGTTGGCCTTGGCAGTTTTTAATGGCAGTATTGGATAAAACGCAACAAAGTAAATGATACTGATTACAAATCAGGAAAAGAAAATTGAATTACACAAGAGTTATATCGAAACTGAATTAGTACAGCAACAAGAAAGCTGGTACCACTGAAGTATACAGTACGTAACTGTCAGATTAATTACATTAACACTCCAAACTTGCACTAAATAAAAACTGTCATGTCCATTTCCAAAGGGGTCCCTTGACCTCTGACCTCCAGATGTGTGAATGTAAATGGGTTCTATGGGTACCCACGAGTCTCCCCTTTACAGACATGCCCACTTTATGATAATCACATGCAGTTTGGGGCAAGTCATAGTCAAGTCAGCACACTGACACACTGACAGCTGTTGTTGCCTGTTGGGCTGCAGTTTGCCATGTTATGATTGGAGCATATTGTTTTATGCTAAATGCAGTACCTGTGAGGGTTTCTGGACAATATCTGTCATTGTTTTGTGTTGTTAATTGATTTACAATAATAAATATATACATACA